>JACGDI010005062.1:612668-651510 GCA_014898725.1 Jacaranda copaia
GGTGCCATAGCCCAACTAGCAAGAAAGCAGTTCCATATACCACATGCCCCCTAAGATTTCCCATAAATCTAGATTGGGTGAGGGGTAAAGGGAAGGAAAGAGATGAATTTAGGAAAGAGAATGGAGCATGAAATGTGGGATACAATCATAAAAAGGAATATAGGCTGTCGTTGGGGGTGGGGGTGGGGGAGGCGGGGTTATTCACTCTAAAATTTTCCCAATGCAATAATGGAATGCAGAGTGATTTTGATATAACAGCGTAAGTCTTGTATATAAAATATAAAATTAAAAATTTAAATTTAATAAATATTTAATGTGTATGTATATAAAAAATATATATAATAATGAAATAACAGGTAAAAATTGTTCATATTCGTCTAATAAACGAATAACACCCAAGTTTTACGGGATTCATATTTTGTTACTTAGGGTTGGTCTCAACATATGCAAAGATGTACGCAACCCTATATTGTCATACGACATTTAAATTTGACAAGACGCATCCATCCCAACAAATTCTCAATTATTTGGTGTCAGAAGCATATATTAATTTATTATTTTGCAATACTTTAATTGAGATCATTTAACCATTTGACCATGTTAATTTAAGTATCAATTTTTACTGCACTTGTCATTTTAACTATACATGTTTGGTTTCAAATTTAGACTCAAAGTTCGTTCTGGTTATGTGGACAAATCATGTAGAAAACATTTTTCAATAAGATATTATCTTCCACCTTTTTTTCTTTTATGATGAGACAGATTGTCCATAAATTTATCTAAATACACTTCTACGACTTCAAATTCATCATTAATATAAAATTAAAATTGATGTAATTAAAATTATTTCGTCTTGCATTGCTCCTAGTAGGGCCATAGGCCCGCAAACTACTTTGGCAACGAACCCACCTACCTCGTCTTATTTTAATCATATATTCAATCAACTTTTTTATAAATAATATTTTTTCTGCAATATTCTTTTTTATATACTTTTTCCACCTGCTTTTGGGTCAATGTCATGTGCTCATGATCATGGGCGAAAATATATTCAATTAATATGTTTATCACAAAATTATAAATAAATAAATAAATTTCTGATAACATAATCATGTATTTGGGAGCTATTTTTTGTCGGGTTTGATTGGGTTCTTTCTATAGCATAATCTTTAAATTAAGTTATAAATTAAACTTAATCAACCATCGCCATTGATAGCTTTTATTTCCCAAAAAAAAATCTTTATTTTAAGTTATAAATCTTTTATTTCCAAAAAAATTATAAATTAAATTTTTAAATTTTAAATATTTATATTGTTATTCAATCCTATCACTAGCCTAGTTGCTTGTAACTCAAGTATCATATGTCTCACCTATCAAGTAGAAGATCTTGTATTCGATTAGTAATGAATGAATTGTGCTCTAAAAAAACTATCACTGAATTAATTTTCAAAATTCTAACTAAATTATATATATATATATATATTTAAGTATTACTTTAAGTATATAAGGACAAAGCCAAATCTTTTTTAATATCGAAACGTAAAGTTAGTTCAAAAAATTCAGTATGTTAAGTAGGAAAGTGCCAAAGCTCTTATTTTTAGGGTTGGATTCGTTTTGATCCTGATCTTATTAATTTATTGCAGGACTATTGGTAATTAATTAATTAATTATAAAGTTAAACATTGTATAATTAAGATTAGCCATTGATACCACGAGAAGAGAATAGTTAGGAAATCGATGGACTATCCATAATTAATTGTGATTATATTTTAAGTTGTTATGATTTTAAATAAAATCGATAAACCAAAGGAAGATTATAACTAGAGTGACATTAGACCAAATGTGAATTTAATAATAGATGAGATAAGGTCGACAACAACAAAAGTTGCTTGTCTTAAAGCATTGATTAAAAAATTCACTGTTGAACCGCTCGCTATTTATTTGAATTTTTTTTTAATTTTTTTTCTTTTCGGTCATGTTACAATTAAAAATTTACTTCTTTTTTCAGTTAAAATTCAAAATATAAAGCACAAGATATAAGCCACAAAGTATAAATGCCAAGCTACCCACACAAAAGGTACAAAATTGAAGTTTTGAAGTTATTATTTGTGAATTTGAATAATATAATTTATGCCTTTTATATTTTTTGTTCATTTTGAAAATGAATTATTATTTGTGCCTTTTTCCACACTTGTATCATAAGAGGTTTTTTTTTCATTTATTCATATACAGCGCACGTAAGAGGTTCAGTAGATTCGAACCCTTTGATCTTACACTTTATTTGTAAGGCTTATACCGATAGGCCAAATGGCCAATGACACTTGTACCATAAGAGTTAAAATTAATAGTTTTGATTTTTTTATATTTTATTTTTGGTATTTTGTTAGTCTTTAAATAATATATATGTAATTATGATATCAGGATTTAATTATAATCTAACTAACGATTGAATTAGTGAATTAGTAACTTTCACAATTCGTTTAATCGTTATTGAACATTAGCTAAAGGACCAATATTTTTTTTTCCTTTATTTATCATCACTTGGAGTTTTTTCTCTTTTTATTATGAATAACTCAAGGGAACAAGACATCTCTCAAAACTAATTAAGAAATTAATCAACTTAAGCATTATTCTTATTACAATTAAATTTGCAAAAATTATTAAAGTAATAAAATAAAATTTATTATCACTTAATATAAATACATACACTCGAATATATAATCAATAATAACTTTTGCATTATCTTTTAATACACTTTAAATCTTTTATTTCATTTCATATTTCATCTTTTATTCTAACTTGATATTATATTTCAAATATATTTAATTTTTAATTAATTATTTTTATAAAAAAAAATTAATACAAATAATATACTATCATAAAATAGAATATCAAATTGAATACGAAATAAAATAGGGTACTCGCACAACCATTAATAGAAGCATTTCCTCTTACATTCAATCAAGCATTTTCCCACTCATTCTCACAAAACTTGTACTCAACCTTTCCAGAATACATCTTAAACATAACCACATACATCATAACAGCTAATATATGCAAACCCACTACATAGTAACTGAACTGAATATTGGCCAGCGACTTGGCCCTCTCCAGGGCCTCTTCCCCATGGCACCTCACCACAAAATAATTATTTTCCCAGTTCTGAAAGCAACCCTTTGGGATCAATCCAGGGGTCCATATCATCATCCCAGTTGTTATGAACCAAACACCTTGAAAAACTATACTAAGAGACTTCACAAAACCAATCAAGAAACTCTTGGGGTAATTGATGCTCAAAAGGGTTGTGGCTAATGATGCAAAGATCACAATTTGGAGTAGCCAGTGGTAATGGCCCTCAAAGCCCTGATGGTCTGTGGAGTGGAGATGGAAGAGGAGGAGCTCTATGGCGAAGGCCACAGAGCCAATCATATTGGTGAGCCCATATTTTGCAGGTGGGGCCAATATATCCAGCAGGATTGCACAGAAAGCGTATGTGAAAATGCCCAAGGCGATGACGGAGTGTTCGAGGTAGTGTAGACGGTCTGAACGGATGGAGCCATCCGGGTCGAGGATGTGGTGATGGAGCTCCGAGATGATGGCGAATGTGGAGCCGGCCAGCATGAGGAGGAGCTCCAAGTATTTGACTCTTGGAGTGGGGAACCATGGGAGAGAACTGTAGGATTTTGGGTTGAGAATGTGGAGTTTGATGTGGTTGATGAGATGCCATAGGCCAAATAGCAAGAAAAAAGTTCCAAATGCTTCATGGCCCCTATGGCTTTCTTGTTGTTCCTTCAACATTGTTTGGATTGGTTGGTGGAATGATAGTGGGGAAGAGTAGTGAAAATAGGAAGAGAAAGGGGCATGAAATTGTGGGCTAAGAAGTAATATATATATATATATATATATGCTTGGTATTATCAATTTGAATTTTCTATTTCAATTCATGTTTCATCGATTTTTATTAATATATAATATTAGTAGTAAAAAAATTAAGTTACGGTATTAAAATTTTCAGTAATAACTGATATTAAGTGACAATAATCTTTTTGAATTCTTTCTATATATGCTAGTATAGATTTTTGAGTAGTTGTCTTCCAATTAGTAATTTGTATTTTTTTAAAGATACTGGAGAAGAGCGGAGAATCTTAATTAACCTCTGTGTTAGTATTGAAAATTTTATTTTGTCACTAGTAATATTTTTTAAATGATTATAATATTTATTTTTTTATAAAATTATTTAATAATGACAAAAATTAATGTTTTAAATTATCATCACTGTCAATTAGCAACACATTTATAGTTATAACCTAAAGATCATATAAATAACTATTATAATTTTGCAGAATAAATAGGCAATATATAGTTAGAATGTCGGGCCACAACCACACGTACAAGTTTACCTACATTTTTTCTGATAAGATTTTTTGTTATTAAGTTGTCAATATAAATATGTCACTAATTGTCAATAGTAATAATTTAAATATTATTTTTGTCACTATTAAATTTTGTAAAAATTAAAATGACAAAATAACTTTTTTCTTGTATGTCTTTAATAAATAAATAAATTTTTTAATATACATTCAAAAAAGTTTGGTATATGGTAATAATTCGTTATTTGTGGAGTCGTTTGGTCAACTTTTAATTAAAATTACATTTAATTGGAAATTGGTTACTCTAAGCCTAAAAGTTAAAACAAGATTAACCGTAATGTATACGTAATATTAGATTTGACTATTGTCTTAATTAACATAGAAATGTAGATGCATTTTCCCATTAAATCATTCGACTAATTTTTCGCCTAAGCACCTCGATTATTACCTATAGATTAATTAAGTAGTATATTATATAAATAATGAGGCTACATTGACAAAGATTGTTGAGTTAATTTTATTGGAAAAGTTTTTTTTAACATACAATACAAAAATTATTATTTAAATTTTAATTGGTCATTAAATTTAATTCAATTATTTATATATATTCAATTTTTAATAGACTAATAAATAAATAAAAAGGAATTTATTATTTTTTTCTCCTATTCTCCGTATTATATCTTTTTATCTAATTATTCTTTTTCTCTCTTGAATTGTAAATAGCTTACAAAATGTATTATTATATGAACATTAATAAATATTTTTAATTATATATATACACTAAATATTTGGTATTTTTATACATTTAATTTTGGTACATATAATTCTTAGGCTAATAGATTAAACTAAGTGATGATGCTAAAGTATGGTGGCATGAGCATTTGGTTGACCAAAAGTCGGTTGGAAATGAATATGATGATGAGAACGAGTTGAGTTCTGCAATCAAGTAACACACATAAGGCTAGCCGATGAGGCCCTCAACTAAAGCACTCCGACGTTCAAGTCAATATAATCGACCAGAATTTAGAGCGGCAAAGTTAGGGCCAGAGTTATAGTGAACTTACCTCATGGCACAGCTGCAATGGGGTATTTATAATCCCAAGTGAGAGATTAAAATGTCCATAGTCCAAGTTAGGTATTTATATCTGAAACTCTCTTTACAGATGGCGTGCCCCACTTCCTCATGGGATATAGTGAAGATCTCCGCATTTAATGCGAAGGCAAGCTGCCAGTTAATGTATTTAATGTGGTAATGTGGTGGTTGAATGCATTTAATGCGACAACGACTGGTGGTGAGAGATATCTTCTTATCTCACAGGTCAACCTATTTTGATCGAGATGTCTCCCTAGCCGTGGGTCTCTCCGCCACACTCTGGTCAAATGCACGACCTCTTAGGATCGACCTATTTTGGTAGAAATGTCTCCCCAGATGCTGGTCTCTTCGCCCACTCTGATAGAATGCATAACCTTTTCTGGTCGAAATGACTCTCTAGCAGCAACCATTTTGACCATAGCCTCATCGATTAAATAAAAATTGGTAGTCTTTATTAGTTGACTACCCAGTGTATTTCTGGGTTTGGGCTGATTTTATTGAACCTGTTGGGCTCATCTTACTTCCCTATATTACTAAATAATATAGAAATGAGAATTTTTTTCAATATAGGATATATAGGAAACTTTTTCGTATAAATTTATGAATTCACTAGTTAGAAGCTCATATTTTTGTAATGGTTGTAGTTTTTAGTTTTTACTTATATTAGTAATTTTAATGCATTTATTATTATTATTACGAGTTCCTAAAGTATAAGATAATTTTATTTCTCGATATCAGTTAATTAAGTGGTAAAATTCTTATTTGACAATGATTTCTTTTTTTTAAATGCATATGCATGTACGCACGATTCAATCATGAATTTAGAAAATATGAGGACAGTACTCCTTAGCCAAATAATTACTAGCTTCATATAAAATAATAATATCATAAATAAGGCTCTCAATGAGTCGAATTTGGATCGAATCTGCATTATGTGAATTCGAATCTAATTATTAAAATTCATATCTAAATTCAACCCAAAATCTTATAAAATTTTTGTTAGTCAGTATCATATCCCAATTTGATAGATATCCGAAATTCGATTAAAAAATCCGACCCAATTTATTTTTTTCTTTTTTCTTTTTGAATTTTATAAAAACATTGTATTCATAAAGTAAATATATGTCATATTTGAATTATTAACAAATTTTTATTATATATAATTTTATAAAAATATTATATTTATAAAGTAAATATATGTCATATTTGAATTATTAACAAACTTTTACTATATATTAGTCCGAAAGTTAAATATTTAAATATCAAATTCCTATTTCACATTATATTAATGTATAGATAAATTATTATATATTATTATGGTTAATATTTTATTAATTTTCCTCCCATTTTTTAGGTTAAAAACTTTATATTAATAGTACAATATAAACGGTAATATAGATATTTTATCAATATAATATATAGATTTTATTTTAATTTCTTTATTAATATTATATATAAAAGTATTAATTTAATAAAAAATATTAAAGTTTATATTCGAATTTTTAACTGATCAAATTGCTTAATTCCATATCAAATCCACATATTTTGAATTTTGAATATTTATAATTGAATTTGATCCATCGAACTTTTTAATAGAATAAAAATTCTAAAATTCGAATTGAATTCAAATAAAATTAAAATTAAAATTCAATCAATTGACAACCTAATAGTAAAATTTCCTTATATATATAATTAAAATTTTCCAAAGCCGAATGAAAGGTTTATGCGAATGCCCTAATTAGTTTTTGGCGCAATGCCACGTGCTGCCACCTAACTTTGATTCCATGTCACGTGTTCAAATCAATAATAAGCGAACAAACAACAAAATATGTCATTCAATTATTATGCTTATCCCCTAAATTATTTCTGACTCTTAAAAAAATAATTACCAATAATTATATTTCATCGGTAAAGATATAATACATAAAATATGGGCAAAGTACAAACTTTTTCATCCAATTTTTAAATATTTATTATTGGGTTTGGTAGGATTCTCTGCGACAGATAAATATGGATAAATTCCCGGTCATAAAATTTAATATTACCATTAAATTAGTATTTAAAAGTCTTAATTAATTTATCATTTTATTTAAAGTGTCAAAGCCCAAAGTAACCTTTTCTGCATAGTTTTATTAGAAAAGATTATTATTTTAAGTAGGAAAGTGCCAAAGCTCTTTCTTTTAGGGTTGATTCGTTTTGATACACTTCAGACAACTTATGGCGTGATTGAGAAATAATTTGTTAATAAATTAAACATTGTATAATTAAGATTAGCCATTGATATGACAAGAATAGTTTAAAATGTCAAGCATCCATCCAATACATCCTTTTAAATCATGTGCCTATTTTGTATACAATATAAAATGAATTATTATTGGAATAAAGGATCAAACGATTATAGATCTTTTCTTAGTGTCCGGCATCTATGCAATGTACTTTTTTCGATTTTGTCTCCCCTTGACGTAGAATATATAATGAAATATTATTGAAATACACGATCAAAATATCTATAATTTTTTACAATGTATAGTGTTTATTCAATACATTTTTAACGGTCTTTTGCTTAAATGTGCAATCAAATTGTGTCGAGCCTAATATTTTGAATTTGAGCTCGACGCCAGCTTGACTCTTTGCACTCTTATCTACACCCACTCAACATGAAATATAAAATAAAATACTAACGAAATAGAAGATAAAAACACCTATATATCCTGTCGTTCTCACCAACTACACCTCCCCATCCACTCTGGTCCTCTTCATCTCACCCAATCCCACTCCTTATTTCCATTTTCCCCCTCACTTCCTCCAAACCAAGCTCAAAAAACCAGGAAAACATCAAGATCAAGAAAGTTGAGGAAAAAAGCATGGGAAGTCTTAGAGGTCATATAGCACCTGGATTGGCCTTCTGCATCATTGGCTTATGGCATCTTTTCAACCACACCAAAATCCATGCAATCAACCCCAAAGCCTACATATCTCTCCCATGGTTCCCCACTTCAAGAGGCAGATACTTAGAACTCTACTTCATGATGTTTGCTTCCTTCACCTCCATATCCATGGAGCTCTTCATAATGCCCCACCGGCATCAGCCCCTCGACCCTGATGGCACCATCCCTTCCAACCACCTCCACAACTTTGAGCATGCTAATATATCACTCACCTTCTTCACCTATGCATTCTTTGGTGTGGTGTTAGACAAACTAGCAGCACCAGCAACAAGTGCTCTCACACACATGCTCGGCGCGGTGATGCTGGCTCAAGAGCTGCTGCTCTTCCACCTCCACTCGACTGACCACATGGGACTTGAGGGCCAGTACCATTGGCTCCTTCAGACTGTGATCTTCACATCACTAGCAACTGGACTTCTGAGCATCAACTATCGCAAGAGCTTCTTGCTAAGCTTTGCAAGGTCTCTAGCTGTGTTTTCACAAGGTGTTTGGCTTATTGTCATAGGGTACATGCTGTATACTCCGAGGCTGATTCCTAAGGGTTGTTTGATGGGCATTGAGGATGGCCATTATGTGGTGAATTGCCACAACGAAGAGGCCTTAGAGCGCGCCAAGTCACTAGCGAACATTATGTTCAGTTACTATGTAGTTGGAATGTCGATTTTTGGTGTGCTGGTTTATCTGGTTGTGTTCAGGATGTACTCAAAAGAGGTCAAGTACCAGTACATAGCAGAGCAGGATAAGGATATTGAGGAGCACAAGCAGGAGAGCAAGAGTCTTCTACAAAATGGGAAATCGTTTGCACCTTTGAACTTGGAGAGGTTGTAGGAGGAGCAAGAAACGAGACAGATTTGACAGGAGAGTTTGAATAGGAAACGGAAGAGAGTTCTTGGTGGGCCTCCACTTTGTTTGATTAATAAGGCTGTTTTAGTTAGTTGTTTCTATTAGGTTTGGCTCTTTCAATGGTTAAGTTTCTTTCTTGTTTTGCTTGGGCACTTGGAAGTTCGATGTAGTTTTTTCTTGGTTTGGTAAGGATTTGGTATTGGTTTATATAAGGGGTAAAATTCCCGTGATCTTTGTGCAACTCGTTTAAATCATGAACTGACAAAGAAAATAAAAAAAATGAAAATTGCTTTTCAATATGAATGATCAGCACCAGTGCAGTAAACATGATAGAATCATAGAATGGAAGAAGGAACACCATTGATAAAATTAGCAAATCAATCCCTCTGTTGCATAAAAAGTTCATGGCTTCCATTGGGGCAAACAAAGAACTTATGCTCCTGGACACAGGGAAAGCACTCATTTGGAGCTGAAGCAAGAGAATCAGTAAATCAAGCTACACTACAAAAATAACATACATAAAATATGGAATTGGGTTCTTTAAGTACCAAACCTGAAAAGTATTTATTACCTATAAACTCTTTGCCTCCTATCTCAACAAGGAATGCTCTTCAAACCTTTTCCACTTCATGCCATATCTCATGATATCTGTGTTGTAATTGGCATAATTAGCATAATTATGTTGTTAATTAATTTTGGATGGATGTCAATTATGATTGGAATTCAAAGATTAATTGTGGTGTGCAATAGAGGAAGGAATTGGTTAAGTGTTTCTTGTTGAATTGTCCCACATGAAATGTTTGAGAAAGTGAAGACTTATTTGGACATTATTAAATCAAGTTGAGGAGTTGAAGAGTTATTCCAATCCTTCACTTGTCCCACATTGGTTTTATAAACTAGTGTGGACTAGTTTATATTGAACTCAAGTAAGAATGTTTAATAAAGTATTCTTTAAGGGGTTCATATGAGTGGATCATACGCGTGCCATTGCCCAGCCTGGCTCCAGGTTCCGGGTGCAGGCGTTAGGGTGAATGTCTCAATTTCAGTCTTATCTTTTTAGGACAAATTTGATCTGAATTTTGAACTTAACCTGGATAATCGGATAAGGATTGACTCGGTCAAGGCCCGTTAGATCAGTCTAATCCAATCAAACTAAATCAAATCTTTTAAGATTAAGATGAGATTTGGCCGAATTGATAGAGATCAAGTGGGATTTATCAGGAGGACATGGGACACGTGGCGTAAAATTAGTGGACGTGTGTGGCTGACGTGATAGAATATTATTGGTTGGGTGACGTATTAAAGGCCATTAACTGACGGACTCTAACCCTAATCCCGCTTATAAATATACTGCCTCTGGCAGTCTTCAAATACACTACATTCGTCTCTCAATACGCCTAAGCATCCGATTTCTGCCCACTTTCTTACTCTCTCTCAAAAATCCTTCCCTTCTCCTCTCAAATATTCCCTATTCCGAATTTAGATATATATGACTATCTCATTCTTTTTTGGCGATTGAGTACTGTTTGAGATGAACGAGACGGAATGCACCTAATCGTTTTGGACCATCTCATCCTGGAAGAAGTTGTGTTGTACCCGTTGCACTGGTGAGTCAGGGAGTTCGTTTCTTCAAGGCAAATAGAATTTCTGTGTGATTTGATTGTCCGATTAATTCTGTTACGATACAGAATTCTGAAGATAAGTTTACTTTTAAATTTTGATATTTATATTAGATAAAACTAACAGCATGCTTTATTATTTTATTGCCTCGATTGATGTATGAATTTTGGCTTTTCCTGAACTCATATCTGATTAAATAATTGCTAAAATTCTGATTTGCCTTGATTTTGATATATATATATATATATTTGAACACGCATGCTGTATGTTTAATTCTGATTATGCATGTTAAATTTGACATCGCATGCTTGATTTGAATATCATATTGATAAAAACGCACGTACTGACTCAATTGTAATTGTTTGTTCTAATTCCTGATAATTTGATTTGCATATTTATTTGCATATTGGTATATCTTGATGTGCATTGATTTCCAACAAGCCATTCAAGTATCTACTATTAGAGAATACGAAGGCAGCAAGTACAAAGTTTGCTTTGTTGGTCCCTGTTCGATTTGAGTACAAGTAGAATCAAATGTAAGCTCTTTGCTTGATCACTATGAGCTGATAAGCTTCTTTAGTCTTTCCAGACCTTTGAAACTAGAGAACAGTTCAACCATAGTGTTCTATTGTTGTCACAATATTGAGAGCAAGTTTGTGACTACAAGCAGGAACTATTGTCACTTGTCAGGCCTCATGCTACATTCCTCCATTCTTTAAACAGAGATATATTTTCTTCTCCTAAGCCGTACTTTGCAAATCTTAACATCATGACTACTAAGAGTACACAGAGCAATGAAACTCATTTCTTTTCCTACTGCTGTGCTTTCGTTGAAATGAAGTTCCTATAGAAAAATAATGCCTTGGCTCTCTGCACTTAGTTTTAAGGATCTTCTAATATATATTAAGATTCTGTGCCTCTGTTACTAGGCGATTGCCTTGTACCATGACATGATCAACAAAAAGTGGTCGATGGCAAAGGTATCGTATGCAGACTTATGTATAACTGAACAACCATTAATCCCTAGCCCTTCTAAGTTCAAGACTTCATTTTCTCCCTGTTTAATTTGAAAAAGAGTTGTTGGTATTGTTGGCTGTCGCACTCTCTTCCATACTGAAACAGTAATATAACTTGCATATTTTGTTCTGAAAACATCTCTAGCAATAACTTCCATTAACAGCAAATACGCTGTTCAATACAGACAGACAGTAATGCCCTTCATAATCACACTTTATCTGCATGTCACGTTTGAGAAGGAAACTAAAGGCCTAATTCAGCTACCTTATTAATCCCATCACACATTTCAGACTCCTATTACATTAGTTGTCATTACACAGTTAATAACTGCCCTCCTCCTTCTGTCCTTCAGCATCACCCTCATTTTCGTCGTCCTTGTCAATAAATTTTGTTAGAGATTGGTATTTGGCCTTTCCAGAGTACAACTTGAACATGACCAAATATATCATCACGGCCAATACTGTCAACCCCACTACATAGTAGCTGAACTGTATATTCGCTAGTGACTTGGCCCGCTCCAAGGCCTCTTCCCCATGGCACCGGACCATAAAGTAACCATCCTCCCAGTTCATGAAGCAACCCTTGGGGATCAGCCCCGGGGTCCATAACATAAACCCAATGTTTATGAACCAAACACCTTGAGAGAGCACACTTAGAGACCTTACAAAACCAATCAAGAAACTCTTTGGGTAATTAATGCTCAAAAGGGTAAATGCTAATGATACAAAGATTAGAATTTGGAGTAGCCAGTGATATTGACCCTCCAACCCCATTTGATCAGTGGAATGGAGATGGAAAACGAGGAGCTCCATTGCAAAGGCTATAGAACCAATCATACTGGTGAGCCCATATTTTGCAGGCGGGGCAAGTTTATCCAGCAAGATTGCCAAAAAAGCATACACAAAAATGCCCAAGGCAATAATGGAATGCTCAAAGTTGTGGAGATGGCTTGAAGGGATGCTGCCATCCGGGTCAAGGGGCTGGTGATGGAGCAGCCCGATGAAGAGCTCCATGACAATGCAGGCTGTGGAGCCTGCCATTATCAAGAAGAGCTCCAAGTATCTGATTCTTGAAGTGGGAAACCATATCAAAGAAGTGTAGGATTTTGGATTGAGGGTATGGAGTTTGCTGTGGCTGATGAGGTGCCATAGCCCAACAAGCAAGAAACCAGTTCCATATACCACATGCCCCCTAAGATTTCCCATATTTAAATTTCTAGAAAATTATTTTTGCAGCTTGCTTGGTCTGGTGGGAAAGGGAAGATGAAGGGTAATGCAAAATAGGCTGAGAAAGAGGCATGAAGTTCTAGGACAGAAAGCATCAATATAGAAGGGGCTGGTGACATTGCCTTGAAGATGATATAATATATATATATATATATATTTATGACATGCGCTCTTAGTCCAAATTTTTAGCCTCACATCTTTTGTGTAAGACTGATATCATTAAATCAAATGACAACTTAATCTTAGAAGATAACATCACTACAAGAATTTCATGATATCTACTCACCAAATAGCCAAATACCCAAATATTAGTCATATATTGTATATTAAAAACTCTTAACATCACATCTTTTGTGTGAGGTTTATATTATCAGACCAAATGACCACTTAATTCTTGAGAATAATATTGTTACGGAAATTTTATCATATCTACATATTTAATAGCTAGATACCAAAAATTATTCATATATTCTATATTAAAAAAACTATTCATCAACCTCATACACAAAATTTAATTAACCAACTTAAAAATTACTTACTTAATGTTAAATTTCCATATATATAATTTTTATCTAACAGAATTTTTTTACCTATTTACATATATTTCCTTAACTATATTACATAAAGTAACAGTATTTGAAAAACTAAAAAAATAACGTTAAAAAGAGAAGAAATAACACAATTAGAGAAAAAAATAGAAAGGAAAAATGTAATACGGGAGAGAAGAAGAAAATAATAAAATAATTTTTTTACTTATATTATTATCAGGCTTAAATTAAATAATTAGATTAAATCTATATAGTTGAATTTAAATAACAATTTTTTTACCGTATTTAAAAAAAAAATTCTAATATAATTAACCCAAGAGGTTGTGTTAATGGAGCCTCATTGTTCATGTAGTGTGTTACTTAATTGATCCTAGCAAATTGAGGTGGCAAAATGAAGCAATTAGTTAGGTGATTTCAATGGGGTATTAAGACACTAAGTCAAATCTAACTTTACGTATAGATTATGGTTAATCTTGAATATAGTTAGGCAGTTCAAGATTTAGATTTAGGCTTAGAGCAGGTTGTTTCCAACTTAATGTAATTTTAATTAAAAGCTGGTAGAACAGTAACTCTACGAATAAGCAATATTTTAACCTATTTGATATTTATTTATTTATGACGTAAAATTATACTTCAATTATAGGAGTGATCAATCGACTCCGACACATCGGTAAATGTTTCGGGATTTGAATTCTCAATTGTTAAATTACGTTTTAAAGTGTAGTAAAAGATGACAGTTGGTAAGGCTTGGATCGGTTGTGTTTTCATTCTCAATTTTTGTTTTCATTGTTTTAGAATATGTTTTTATTTTATTATTAATTTACGTGTGAAAATAAAAATGTGATTGATTACGAATTGTGAAAATTTTGAAAAAGGATAGATTAAAAATAATATTTTAATATAATAGTATTAAATATTTTTATGTAATAGTATTAATTATTATTGTTTAATTAATTGTGGATCCCATTTTTTTAAAAAAGGTAGAAAAAGAATTAATTATTTAATAAGTTAGTTGAAGATGACGTGATAAAAAATTAGTATTAAAATTTATGTGGATATCTTGGAATAATGGAAAAAAATTAATATTTTAATTAGTTGATGGATTTTAATTATTTTTGAATTAGTAGGTATTATAAGTTTTTTATAGATATGAAAATGAATGGTTTTTTCATTAAAAATGCTACAAACAATGGTGTTTTCTGTTTTCGAAGTAGTGTAAAATGAGAAAATGTTATTGTAGAACACAAACAATCGAACTCTAAGTATTCATCACTTTTTTCACAATTAGAGAGAACCTATTTAATACATTACAATAAAACTTTTACAAGAATTGAACAACTCGATCATAAAAATTTAGAGCATCTCCATATTGATAGAAAAAAAAAACACTCATTATGAGACAGATAATTCTCGTTACATACAGTTTCCTCCTATAAATCTCCTCATTCCTCAACAGTTACGACTCTCATCCGTCCTAGTAATTTCATTTCCCTCCAATTCTACTGCTATTTTCATTTCCCTCCCCCTCTATTTTTCCTCCCCAACCAAACAAGGAAAACAAGAACAAGAAGAAAACAGAGAAAAAGAAGAAGATGGGAAGTCTTAGAGGTCATGTTGCACCTGGATTAGCCTTCTGCATCATTGGCTTATGGCACCTTTTCAACCACACCAAAATCCATGCAATCAACCCCAAAGCCTACATATCTCTCCCATGGTTCCCCACTTCAAGAGGCAGATACTTTGAACTCTACTTCATGATGTTTGCTTCCTTCACCTCCATATCCATGGAGCTCTTCATAATGCCCCACCGACATCAGCCCCTCGACCCTGATGGCGCCATCCCTTCCAACCACCTGCACAACTTTGAGCATGCTAATATATCACTCACCTTCTTCACCTATGCATTCTTTGCTGTGGTGTTAGACAAATTAGCCGCACCAGCAACAAGTGCTCTCACCCACATGCTTGCCGCATTAACACTGGCTCAGGAACTGCTCCTATTCCACCTCCACTCTACTGACCACATGGGACTTGAAGGCCAGTATCATTGGCTCCTTCAGATTGTGATCTTCACATCACTAGCCACTGCAGTTCTGAGCATCAACTATTCCAAGAGCTTCTTGCTTAGCTTTGCAAGGTCTCTTGCTGTGTTTTCCCAAGGTGTTTGGCTCATAGTCACTGGGTGCATGCTGTATACTCCGAGTCTGATTCCAAAGGGTTGCTTGATGGGCATTGAGGATGGTCGCTATGTGGTGAATTGCCACGACAAAGACGCCTTAAAGCGTGCAAAATCACTGGCAAACATTCTTTTCAGTTACTATGTAGTTGGTATGTCAATTTTTGGCACGCTGCTTTATCTGATCATGGTCAAGCTGTACTCCAAAGAGGCTAAGTACCAGAAAATAATAGAACAAGATAACAATAGTTGTGATGACGATCATGATGCTGAGGCACGGTAGGAGAGAAAGAGTTTTCTGCAAATTGAGAAATTGTTTCACCTCTGAACTTTGAAAGGTAGTGGCAGGTTTAAGAAATAAGGCATGTTTGATAAGCAGAGTTTGAGTAAATAATGGTAGACAGTTCTTGCTGAGCTTCCAACTTTGTTTGATTTAATAAACTTGTCTTTTAGTTGTTCTTTTAGTTTTGGAGTTTTTACCGACTCTTGCAATAGTTAAGTACCTTTCTGGCTTTGCGTAGACAGTTGGAAGTTCAACGTAGTTTTCTTGTTTTGTTAAGGATTTGGCATTGGTCTATACAAAACCCACAATGTATGTTTACTCATAACATAATTAATACAAAAAGGAAAGAAAAGCAAGAAAATTACTTTCAAACACTACTGAATATGAGAGAATGGAAGAAAGAACTCCATCAGGAAGCTACACTCTGAACTTTTCAACTTACCACTCTGCTCCAGTATGAACTAAGCCATTTCCTACAGAAGCATGGTAATTGATGAAATCACCGTGTTATATAAGTCATTATAAACCCATACCATAAATTTGGTGTTTCTTAGCTTAATCTAAATCATGCTAGTTAATACTCAATATGAATGCACATATTCATAGATTCTTTCTCCAGTGATTAAAATACAGATGCCATATGTAACAATCAGACTGCAAATACAGATGTTAGATAAGTGAACATACCAAAACCAAGTATTTCTTCTTGTCTGCAGCCAGAAGACGCCATTTTCAGTGCCCAGCTCTGTAAATGAACAAACCTCAAAAATTTGGTATGCATCATTAGATTTCAACAATGTGAATACTTCAGCAATTCATCACCAAAGCAAGAATAATTTATAATTAAGCAATACTTTTTTGCACAATAGGTTTTCTAAGAACCAACTGGCTTTCAAGAATTCTGCACTTTATAGTGAAACATACCAGGATAGTTGCTTCAGTTGGTAATCAGCCATTGCTTGAAGCCTTGAACCAAATGATATATCCCAGCCAACAAATCGTTGTTCATTCATTTTTCAAAGAGAAAGAGGGTAACTTTAAGTCCTGAGTGCCCTGCCGAGTGCATCCTTAGATGTATTATCTGGTTATAAACTTAATTTTGTCCAGTGGAATTTTCTCTCCCCATCAACCCCTCATTCTGGCAGAACGAGAAGACATTGCAAAAATGAGGTCTGCAGAAACCCAAAGCATAAAAAATGTTATCTTATAACCTCTTCATGAATGACCTCCAGATCACCACCAGGAGCCTGCACCGAGCTGCAACCAGGAACTTTCTTCAAACCTTTTATTTTCATGTCATTTCTGATCTTATCCATGCCATTCCAGTATCCAGTCGAAGAAGATACAGTGGCAGCAAGTACATAGTTTGCTCCAATGTCAGGCTCAATTTTCAGCAAAAGTTGCAGTAAATGTTTATCCAGATAAAGAACACGGCCATGGTGTTTACACGCACTAAGATAACTCCTTAAGATAATAGAATTAGGCTCCATTGGCATACTCACTATAATCTGATAAGCTTCTTCAATCTGTCCAGCCCGTCCAAATAAGTCAACCATGCATCCATAATGCTCCATGGTCGGCACAATATTGTAGACGTTCACCATTTTCTCAAAGAGCTCTTGTCCCTTTTGCAGAAGACAACTGTGACTACAAGCAGAAAGTATTGCTGAAAATGACATACGGTCAGGCCTCAAGCCTACTTCTTCCATTCTGGTAAAAAAAGATATAGCTTCTTCTCCATGCCCATAGTTGGCAAGAGACGAAATCATGACTGTCCAAGACTGCAAATTTTTCTCACTGATGGAATTAAAAATGTAGAAAGCTTCCACTAAGTGACCAGATTTTGCATATACATTTAGAAGGGCCGTCCCGAGGCCAACATGCATTTCAATACCATTAACGAGTATATATGAATGAATGGATTTTCCTAGCCTGATATTGAGGAGATTGGTACAAGCAGACAGCAAACTAACAAGCGTTGCCAAGTTTGGCTTCACATTCACCTTGTTCATATCTTTGAACACTCTCAAAGCATCCAAATCAAGGTTACTGCAAGCATTCAAAGGTGAATCAGAAGTAAGCATCAAAAGATAACAGAAAATTCGCCCAACAAGAGAAGTTCAATATGAAAGTGTAGTACCATAATTTTGACGTAGAAAGCAAATCAGAATTGCATACCAGTCAACATAAGCGGCAATCATAGAACTCCAGGACACCACATCTCTCTCAAACATTTCACCAAACACTCTTTGTGCAAACTCAACCACGCCTAATCCGCCATACATTGTCAGGAGGGTGTTATTCACATGCAAATCCGAACCAAAACCTTCCTTTAGAACCATCGAATGTACTGACCCACCAACCCTGAGCATGGAACAATGCCCACAAGCCTTGATGACGAAAGGGAACGTAAACTTGTCAGGTTTGCGGAGCTCATCAGATGTTTGAAGTAATTCCAAAAAGAGTTTAACGGATTCTACTGGGGCAGAGCTTTTGGAGTACGCTTTGATCAAAGTGTTCCAAGCAAAGAGTGGCGGCGGCACAATAGGTGAGTTTTTGAAGAGTTCTCTTGCATGGCGGAGAGAGGCGGACGTGGCGGAGAGAATGAGCTTAGAGAAGAAGTATTCATGTCGGTCGAGGGAGGTTTTAAGGAGCAAACAATGGAGGAGTTGGAGGGTTTCCGTGGAAGTTTTTGATAGGTGGAAAAAGGTTTGAATCTGGCGGGATACCATCACGAGTTCACAACTCTTTGAGATGGGATGTAATGCTTGAAATGAATTCACCTAATCAAACCAATATAAAAAAAGTAGGAAAAAAAAAGAGAAAAAACAAAAAAGAAGAGAAAGAAAGCAGAGGAACACCAACAACTAAGAGGAAAGCTAAGATACAATTGGTCAAATTAAATCATCATAGAATAATAAATATTGCAAAACGTCAGTTTATGATCACAAGGATGTTTTCATAAATTGATACAGCAAGAATGCCTAAATTTAAAAATGCCGCAAAAAAAAAAAAAAAAAATTGAATGTATCTTAGAAATTGATTGCAATATCACAATTCATTAATCTTGGATAAATTAAGAATCATCCATCATATGGTGACAATAGTGGGCGATGTAACATCTCTCATCATAGGATAATCCTCCGGCAGAGTGAACAATGGATCATCCCCTGGTGATCCTCTCAATGCCAGAGCCAAAGAATAACCCAATGCTCTGGCTACGGGCACAGCAACTGCATTACCAACTTGAATGTATCTTTCTTTTATTGGGCCGATAAGTTTATAATAATCTGGAAAGCCTTGTAGTCGAGCATTCTCACGGATGGTAAGAACTCTATCTTGAAGAGGATGCAAAATTGCCTAGAGCCAGCCAGTTTGTGTTAATTACTATAATTCAAGAACTTAGGAATGGAACATCATACTTACAAGAGAAAGAAAAGGATACCTGATTATGAGGTTCTGCCCGAGTAACAACGGTGGGCACAGTTTCATCCCACCACAAACGCCCAAATGGCTTTGATGAAGTTCCTCCAACAAAAGTCATGGCATAATCAGGTACCTATAAATTAACAGGCAAAGTAAATTCAAATTTATCAATGGGAATAGCCAATTTTGCAGGCCATAACTTGGCTAGACGGGTGCGTTCTTTTGATTGCTCGGAACAATTTGTTTTGATAATATCCCACTTAATTTTTTGGGGTGACGAAGGTGTTGCCAACATTTGATTGTAACATACTTCTTTCTTCAATGGATGAATGAATCAATCTTTAACTATTCAAAGAAGAAAAACAGTAAAAACAAAGGAAATACCAGAGGCTTCCCGGAAGTCAGCTTGACTCTTTCTACATCAGGATCCCATTCAACTTTGTTATCAGCACGAACTCTAACACCTGGTAAATCCCTGAAGTTTGCACTCTGATACCAAGAAGCCAACAGTTCCAAAAATGAGCAAGTAGACTTAAGTTATTTATAAGTTTATAGTAAATTTCTGCAGAGCTCTAGAAGACAATGTTACCTTCTTTTTAGGAATTTGACAAACACGCTCATAATCATCCTGATTCAGTTGAAGGGGGCGATGGTCATACAAACTATGTTCCAACATTTCTGTGTTGCACATCAAGCAGCCGGGCATTTCTGCATTGACAACTCACAACAGGTTAATGGAAGCAGAGTAGAAATATCTTATTAAGTGCACTAGAAAAATGGCTGAAAGAGAGTACCAGCAGCATATGGAACAACTTATGCAGATTGTACATGCATGCCTGAGAATTTAATATCTAAGCTCTTTATGACTAGGAAGCAGAAAAATATGAATCTATAAATACTAAGCAATAAGAAATTCAGCTAACAACAAAAAAGAAACGACTCCTTTCTTCCCAAAATTAACGCTCCCATTCAATCCGATGCAAAGTTCAATGAAAAAATGGGAGTTTTATGGATTATTAAACTCAAACGGAGTAGTTAAAATCTTACAGATTAATGGCATCACATCATTTTACTATATAATTCTTTTGGGGAATCAATTTTAAGAAATAGAATTTTATCTTGAGAAATTTGGAAAACAAACAGAGATAGTAAATCTAGCACAACTTGTGTGATAATAAAATCAATTTGAACCTGCATTTACGTAAACTCTTTGATGAAAAACAAACAAAAACATCACAGATAAGACTCCACATATCCAAGTAAACTAAGTTATGCAAAAAGTCCATGATGACATTCATGCAAATTTTTGGCATCACAAGAACAATAAGATTATCTTAGTTCCAGCTCCTACCTAGAATGGAAGAATCCATATTAAAGTCAGTAGGGGCAGACAGATAAAGATTTTATTTTTACTTTGCAATTCTGCAAACTTGGAGCTAATAAAATTACAAATATGAACCTGATTGTTCTAAATGAATGCAGGAATAGAAATTTGACCAATACTACCTAAAAAACAAATAAGAATTGCTTTAAAAAAATATGTTATTGCAGAAAGAAAGGCACAAGCTCACCATCTCTTCGTTGCCTTATGAAGCACTGGAATTCTGTTTGGGGCTCAGAACCATAAGGCATTTCATCTCGTTCCTCATTGTTCTCAACCTAAGTCAAATATGTTTAAACCAAAGATCCTAAGAATGATGGTGGGTGGATAAACAAACAAACAAAAAAGAACAAGGTAACAGGATGAGAAATTCCAGTACTACATACAGGAGGAAGGTCAGATATTGCATCACCAAGAAAAAGCGCCTTTTTTAGATCAACTTTGCAACCTTCCTCAAAGGCAACTACATTTGACTGCATTGACAATAGATATACATACAAGTAAAAAAAATGGACATGATGTTACATTAAAAGAGGATGAAAAAATCGCAACTTCTACCTCAAATTCAGTGGGAATAACTCCTCTGACTACAACATCATGTGTTGGCAATGGATACTGTGGTAGCCTCTGTAGTGCAAAAGACAAGGGAGAAATGAATTGCTAACAGCAAGTCCAGTGAATGCAGACTATAAATCAAATTATTGACCACATGGTCACATCAAGAGCAAAACACAATAAATAGAAAAGGAAAAGTAAAATCACCTCTGTTGGTAGCGCACCCCACATGAACATGCGCATCCGAAATTGAGGAAGCCCATAAGTACCAGCTGCCATCATTCCCATTCTTGCCTGATAACCCAAGGCAACAAGACGGCCTAGTGCATATCTACCAAGGAAGCCGCCAGCAAACTTGACAATATCAACAACATTCTCCATCAGCACAAACTTTGGCCTCAGATAGGCCACAATATCCATGAAAACAACTAATTGTTTATTTTTTGGATCTTCAAGGGGCTTATCTTTATTCCTGAACCTATTAAAACCACTTATGCCTTGGCAAGGAGGGCCCCCACACACGACATCAACAGTCCCCTGCATGGCATGAGAACAAAATATCCTTTAAATCAGACCAAATTGTAATCAGTTTATGTGTTGCTAAAAAGCAGCAAAAGCTCACAGGTAATGGCAAAATCTTTGACTTGTAGCCTCTTGCCACAAATTTCTTCAGCTTTTCTTGGCAAGCACTGGTAAGCAGGCATTCAATGAAACCAATTAGAAAAGAAATAATCATAAATAGTAAGACAACCCTGATAGAGTATCGGAACTTTTATACCTCAAACCCTCCAAAGGCTCCCAACTATCTTCCTCAGGGCCATAACCTTTCCAGCGTATCTAAAAAAAAATTTAAATGGAAAACAAAGATATTAGAAGACAAAAGTAAAACATAGAAATTATCTTGGAAAAGGAAGTGCAATGTAAATTGTGTTTGTCATTAATAATGCCCAATGTGACCGAGCACCAAGGTCTTCAAGTGCTTAAGCACACAGAGACTAGGGAAAGCATGTGCCTTATCTTGTAAAGTGCAAGAGAAATACATGCTTATCATGAGGATTATTGTAAAATAAAGCCTAACAAGCATTTTTTGTTTTTTGAGAGAGAGAAAAGAAGAACGAAAAAAAAAAAGCTCCCAACTCTCAGGCCTTGAACCATGGCTCAGGTGGTTTGCACCTCTAACAACCACTAGAAAATATCAGACCACATTAGAAACTTAGAATACAATACTTGAACTGGCCAAGTTAGGAAAGGTGACTGGTGGATTGATGGAGAAAAAACCCCTGATTCTGTCCATTAACAAAGTAAATAATTGAAGACCTTCCATTCCAGTAAAACATGATCAACAATATCAATAACAAATTAATGAGTGAAGTTCTTAGAACAAATAGGCCCTGACACAGCTCACTCATCTACCTTGAAATGGAGCATGGGACTTCCATTTTTATTTGGGTCGCCATAACAAATCGCCAGTATCTCTTCAACTTCAAAGACTTCAGATTCATCTTCATCAGCATCATCCTCTTCAGCACTGCCATCACCTTCATCATCTTCCTTTTCATTCAATTTACCATCTTCACTGGACGAACTATTGTTTTCAGATGATAAAAGATTTGCACAGAGCTTCTCCCATTCCATAAGCAGGTGCAGGAAATCCTCCGCAGATTCATTTCTCACCTTTTATACCAAAAATTGATGGTGCAATTAATAAGAAAAAGGAAAGGATAAAGTTGGTACAAACAAAAGCCTACTGACATGCACCTGTGTCTCTGGATGATTTAGTTTGAGGCTTTCACAAGCAAACTGGTTGATATCCACAGCCCATTTCTGTATAATAAAAAAGGCAATATGCGTTGAATGTTCTTTTTAACAGAAAAGAAAGGCTTTTTTGATAATGAGAAAAGTTCTACTTTAAGAGACCAAAACATTTCAAAAAAAAAGTACATAATTGAGCGAATAAGCAAAGATGAAAACTTACAGTAACAAGTTTGACACCGCAACTGTTAGCACCAAGGCAAAGCCCAGTAGACATTGCACCACATCCAGAGTACAGGTCCAGCAATGTTTTCTCACCGTTGTGCTCTTCTAATTCAAAAGGTCCAACTGTTACAGCATCAGCATCACTCGAAATGGTAGAATCAGATTCACTGCTATTTGTGGTACTATCTGCAAATCAAGAATTCAAGGAAATTGTTGACTCTATCTCAATCCTCAACAACAGGATCCATAAGATCAAGTCAAGACCACAGCAATGTAAGATTCAATAGCATGGAAAAGTGTAAAAGTTACCTGATGGCAAGCTTACAAAAGAAGTATATGGAAGCAAGTACATCATATCACAGTAATAATCACATGCTGATCTGAGTTCCTCCCTCACGTCAAATTCAGCCTGAAACCAAGAAGACAGATAATAAGATGCCACCTTACTGCTGAAATTTGCAAGAAACAGTTGAGTGGTTTCAGGCATACCTTTAAAGGTAAAAGCAAAATTCTAAGTTTCTTTACGAGACAATCAAGTGGATTTTCATCCTTGACTTCAGAAAAGAATACGCGTTTATTATCTATAAGATTACCACAGGTTTTGATAACCTAACAGAACAAAAACAATGTCAGAAAAACTAAAATTACTGCAAAACTTGCACAGCGTTTTTCACAATGTCTCACCGTATCATCAGCCCTGTAATACCATTGAGCAGTAAACGTTTGTGAGCCATCAACTGCTTCAAAGAACTCCGCAATCTTACATATGTAATTGTCTTTTCCTGGCTCACCCTAAATCATAATAACAATTGGTTAGCCACATAAAAGTAGAACACAATAAACTGTCAAGGATTTCCAGAAATAAAGGCACGATCCAACATATTGGAAAACTATAATTTGATTAAGCATCAAAAGGACATCAGTACTGAAAGTGCATTGACTTAAACAGAATATTCTTGATTCAACATAAGATTACATGAATCAGAAGGAAACTGCATAGTTAACTAAACTAAACTGGTTGTTTGGAAATAAAAATATTTTCACAAACTCCATGTAGTCACCAATTTTTATCCAAGTTATTCATCTCTTTTCACATTGCTTTGAAAATTTATTGATCTTAGGTACAAGTAATCAGAAATACCTGCCATATCTTAGATCAAAAATATTAGTGATGATCAATTGACATAAAATGATCTAACAACACATAATACCCACACATGGCATTTAAATAAATTTTAAACATTGTCATGGTTTCACTAATTGTTTAAAAAATAGTTCTTCAAATTCTAATATAAACTACAACTGATGCATCTATCAGAATTTTGTGGAAGCTAACCAATACTTAGCTCTAAGGACACACCCAGCCACCTAATGTGCTGAAGTGGTTCATAATTAGCAACACAAATACACTAAGCAAAAGCAATGCACCAACATAAAGAAAACTTATCACCAAAATTATTTATGGACAAAAATATACTCAAAGACAACCACGTGGAGCTTTACCTTTACAGAAGCATCGTCTTCTAGGGAGAAAATATTTCCATCAACCTCTGCTAGGAGAAAGTGGCGCCTAGCTTGAACTTCCTGTAATTTTCCACAACCCCATAATAATAAGATAAAATCTTAAAACATTTGACTTGCTCAAAAGTTTCCGAATGCAAACAGTGAACACAAAAGAGTGTAAAAGTTCAGCAGTCCAAATTCAGGGGGAAGAAAAGAATGACGAATTAAAATTTTTCAACAATAAACGAAGGAGAACAAGTCCTAAAAGGTTCATTGATACAAAGAATCATCCTCATTCCTTTCTCCATTTCTGCTGATTTTATATGCTTCAAAAACATGTCCTCTAATCAACAGTGTGATATTTTTCTATGCGAATAGTAGATAAAAGCATGTGCATGAAATGCGGAAACATTGAGATTAGACGAAAAAGGAGACATCATCAGTAGATACAAAAAACCAGAGTCTAAGTATTAGCAATTTTTTGAGTTTAAGCATTCATAATTTCATGTGTTTTATCATAAGATGAAAAAATTTGTACACTTAAATAAATCACATGATATATGAATTACACTGACAACATAATTCAGGAAGATTTACTTATTATGCAACTAAGATACACTCCAAAAAAAATTGTATTTTCATCCAAATTTAATTATGAGCAAAAAGTTGTCAAAAGATAGTTCAAAAAACAAAGAAACGAATAGTAACAAGTTGCATTGATCCAATAAGAAAATGAAAATTGAAGATTTGGTTTTTTTTTCCATTTCTGATGAAAAATTACTCATAAAGGGAATTATAATACAGAGGTAGTCATTCATGGTCAAAACATCTCATGACAGCATACTTATATTAAATGAAAGGTACTAATGTTTGGCAAATTTTTCACATAAGCTTAATGAGAATCAAATTTATATAACAGTATCCCATTTATGCTTTGGAAATATATTAATTCAATCAATTACTTAGAACTTAGTAAATAAGAAAATTATTGCTCATCTACTTTTCAGTTGGATTCCAAACGCTCCCTCACAATTAAAAAGCAGATAAATTAAATTGAGATTACTCTGAACCGCTAACCCACGTGAATCCGCACAGTATATCCAAAAACCACATGCATGGGCAGTCAAATGACTCAAATTAGCACACACAAAAACCACATATGCCGAAGCAAATGCATATAATCTTAGATTTCCCATCAAAAATATATATATATAGAAATGTACGTTATTTACCTCTTGATTTTTCTCGTACCGGTGAGGCCACCTCTTCCGAGCTTCCTCGTCCGGAACCGGATCACCCAAAAACCGGGAAACTCCTTCCCCTTCCGCCTCTTTATTCTGCTCCTCCACCCGAACTGGACTCTTCAACTTCTCATCATTCTCATCCACCGCGGCGGCCAATTTAGACGTACTCTCACACTCACCACTCTCCCCCTGCACGTCCCCCACAGAATCTCCACCGGATTCCTCCGTGGCGGACGAGACTCGCTTCTTCAAGCTCCGCTCCTCTTCCCCCGCCGCCGGATCCATCTTAGCCGCGGACGTGGACTTCCTCTTCCTCGCCATTGTTATCTCTATGTATAGCGAGTGCGTGGAGGGGAGTGTGGGAACAGTGAAGTGGGGAAAGAGAGACAATGGGGATAGGGCTGGATGGACTAGTGAGTTTTTATAGTGCAAGGGTTTGAAATATTTTGAAGAGCGTGGCGGAATGGCGGGAAGGTGGAATTATGGGTGTGATTTAATTGGATTGGATAGTATGGCGTCGAATCCAATAACGTTGGGACAATTGTGAAACTACTAAAATTTACTCTAGACTATACTAAGGTTTTTCTTGTATTTATTTTCCTATATTTTTTTATATTGTAAATTTTATATTTATGAGTTTCTATAATCTATAAGATAATTTACGTAAAGTCGAGATTTTAACTATTATTATTCATATAAAAAAATATTATAATAGTAATAATAATGATACAGTCAAAATTTAATTACATTAATAAAAATAAAATACAGTTAGAAATGACAAATTATAGTTCGTTAAAAATCTTTTAATATTTAAGTCAAAATAAAATGCATTTAAAAACAACAACTTTTAACTTCATTAAAAACTTTTTCGTATTTAAGTTAAACTTTAGTTACGAAAACGACAAATTTTAGTTCGTTGAAAAAAATTTATTGTTTAAGCCAAAATTTAGTTACAAACTATGAATAAAAGTAGTAAATTTTATTTTGTTGAAAATTTTTCAAAGTTTAAATCAAATTTTAGTTACGAATAACAATAAAGTATAATTAGAAACGACAAATTTTAGTTCGTTGAAAATCTTTTAATATCTAAGTCAAAATTTGATCGTGAATAACAATAAAAAAATGGTTAAAAATGATAAATTTTAGTTTGTTGAACATCTTTTAATGTTCAACTCAAAATCTGCTTACGAAAGACAATAAGATATAGTCATAAATAACAAATTTTAGTTCGTCGAAAATCTTTGAATATTTAAGTGAAATTTTAATTACAAGATATGATTTGAAACAATAAATTTTAATTTGTTGAAATTTTTTTAACGCTTAAATTAAAATTTGGTCTACAAGGAAAAATACATTGTAAGCAATTAGGCATATCTTACAAATAGGGATCAAAATCTTCATATATTTATTATGATTTCATTTCCATCTAAAATTTAAAATCTTTATTTTCTTTTTCAAATATGCCTCATTAATTGGGGATCTGATTTAAGTAATTTAGGATATTAACTTAAAATAAAATATTTTAATTAATAGTTTCTATTTTCCTTTTGAATAAATTGAATTTAAATTTGAAGTGCCATTAAATACCTTTATGAGTAACAACTAGTGACATCCTGTTATAATAAATAAAAATATTTAAAATCAATTGAATCATTAAATGTATTTATGAATAGTCAACTAATAAAAATAGTGATAATTGTTTCTTCAATTTTAATTTATCTGTTGGAATAATTTAAGAATATTAATATATAGTAACCTATTTTAATTAATGTTCTTTATTATTTATTTGGCTAGTTAAGTTTAAAAAGTCAATGAATAAATTTATACTAACAAACAACAAAATGTTTTTAAGAAATAAAGAATTCAATATCACAAAAATTACCAATGGCATTTATGAATAGCCAATTAATAAAAATAATATAGACAACTATTTTTAAAATTTTACCCCATTGATTCAAGTAATTAAAGGACATTAATTGTGATAATCTATTTTAGTTAAATATTGTTGCACTTGTCTGACTAAGTTATATTGAAATTATCATTAATATATTTATGAATAACCAACTAATAAGAATAATATAGATAGTTATTTTCTCAAATTGTACAAATTAGCTATTTTTTCTGGATTTAACCAATTGGTGTGGGTGATTTGATGATGTTAATCTATCATAATTTATTTTAATTAAATATTTCTACTATTGTTTTACTAAATTAATTTTTTAAAAATGATTAAACGTATTTATTAATAGCCAACCATTAATACATTTTTTAAGGACTAGAAATATTCAAAACCAGAAGAAAAACTAAAAACACTTTGGCCTACTAGCATAGACAACTATTTTCTTAAATATTATCTTACTAACCCAAGTAATTTTAGATTATTAATTTGCAATAATCTATTTTAATTAAATGCTTCTGTACTTGCCTAACTAATTAAATTTTAAAAATTTGTTAAATATATTTTAAGACCATGATTATGCTTTAGGTTTTGTTCAATACCATTCTCCAAAAATGTTTTTCAACTAAAACAGGGATACATTTCCCAATGCCTACAGCCAATTTAACCTTTTATCTAACCCGAAATACCTCGATTCTCAAAACCCTAAATTCACTCCTTTAAAAAATTAATCATTACATATATATGCATATATATCTGTCACACTTATTACAATTATACATACAAATACATATATTGTTTTTCTTTCACCTTACCAACTCAATAAAAAATAAAGCTCCAGTGCAAACAGCCTCACCCAAAAACAAGAGAAATTTGCACATTCAAAAACAAGTCTTTAACTATTTCCAAACCAGTAATTCAACCTAATTCTACAGGCAAATTTTCCAGGTTAACCAATCCATTGGGCTAAAATCAGCTATGAAATAGCCCGTACCGTTATGTAATTCGTTTACAGCACTTTAAATCCTCTATTTCATTTCGTATTTCACCTCATATTCCAATATGATGTGTGTTTAATTCTCAATCAATTATAAAAAAATATTTAATACACATGTCACGTATCCATAAAATGGAATAGAAGATGAAACATAAATTGAAATAGAGGATCTAAACCGCATTTACAGATAAATAAGAAAGAAGAAAATTCTTAAACCAACTTAGCCAACCATAAGAAGTTTTAATTCACATTGCATGTGTGTTTTCGCTGCCCGGAAAAAGGGCAAAATATAAGATGATATAACAAATTAATAATCTTTTCTTCTTACGGTTGTTCTTTCCATATCCGTCCGGCCACTTTCAGCTTCAGCTCCTGCCGGTTACCTCCTGAGAAGAAGAGCGCCATGCTTCTCTGGATAATGAGCCCGTCCATACTGTCGCGAACTTTTGTATGACCATCGCGAATGCTCCTAGGAATTCCTTGCCATGTCATCTTTCGGCCGCTTCCGCCAACTTCCAAGGTGTATGTGAACTTCCTTGCGTCATGGTCGTCGCCCATGAAACGAATGAACGCCATGTAAACCGGCGCCGTTCCGAGATTGAAAGCTTCAAAGTGCAAGCAGAATTGGTAGCCATAACAGTTGAAAACCTGCAAACGGATTTTAAAAGTATGGGTAAAGAACTCGTAAGTTGCTTGTGTGCCAGCTAAATGATCTTGTTTGGTGTTTGCCACAAAAGATTAAGAAATTATTCCAATAGATTTGAATAGGGGTGCAATTGAGTTGAATTGAGTTTTGAAAAAAAATCTCGAATTCGAGCTCGAAACATAAGTATTAGGATTGAGCTCGGCTCTATAAACGTGAATTTTCAAGTGAATTTTGAAGCACTGCGAGCTCGAAGAGCCCAAGCTCAAAATATTTAACTTTAGAATTGTAAAAATTTCAAAATCCAAATCTATAAATTATAACAAGTGCTAATGCATCATAAATATTATAACAAGCTCACCAAAATCACTATCATAAGTTTATATGCATACACAAATAACAATTTACTAATAAATTTATGTTATAATAAAATAGAAAAATATCTAAATTATATATCGGCTCATGAGGCTCGAGCCTAGATATAACCAGATCCGCTCGAAATAAAAATCAAGCTTGAGTTAGCTTGATTCGTTTGCACCCCTAGGATTGAGCATGCTAATTGCAGTCTTACTTGGGAGTTCAACTTTTCCACTAACTATATGAGCATAAATATATGTGGAGGAGAGATGGAGCGAGGGACAAAGAGACAGCACTTACAGTCAGCATCCATGTAGCATTTTCAACATCTTGGGGATTGGACTTCACATATCTATGGTTAAAAGTACACCCATCATGCATATCAACCTTGTGATCACTCTTGAGATGCGCCACAAGGAACGGAATATCACCAGTGACAGGGCATTCAGCTCCAGCATAAGGGCAATTGTAGGGACGAAACCTGCAATTCTGTTCGTGCCTCAGCCGGCCGTGGTAGGGGAAAATATCTTGACAGCCTAGAATCTGGTATCTACAGGGCAGCTCAAGTGATTCTGCAACCCGCTCCAATGCCAAGCACCTTATGTTCCCAAGCTCATGACGGCAAATTGGGCAACAGCGTACCTTCGACTGGCACTTTGAACATAAAGTATGGCCATTTGGACACTAGAATGAGAAAATTGATTTTTAGTTTGTAGAGTAATGCCAGCTCTAATATGCCTTCTTAACAGCAAAAGTACTTTTGATGTTGAAATAAAGAAAATAAAGGGCAATGCCAGAGCACATATTTGGCTTTTCTGCATCACAGTGTTGCCAACAACAAAAAATGCCGCTGGGTCTTATTTCAAATAATTTACACAATCTGCCAGGTAGAAAAGCAGCCAGCATATTTATTCATTTTTCCAAGAAAAATAATGCCACGAAAATTGCCATATGTTTTCAAGATATTTGACTAATTACAGTTCAACTTTGGTTCATGTTTAAATGATTAGTTTGACATTACTGCATTACAGAATCCAAGATCTACTTGGCAAAAAGTTGGGATAAGATTTGGCTGGTGTGCTTATTTTCCATTTTTACCATTGAAACCAATCTTCCCTCTTCCCCTCCTTGTCTCCCCTTGTGTCCTCCTACATAAACTATAACCTCCACCAGCAATGCGGCCTAAGAAGCCCCAAACCACCATATCTAACTGAAAACTCTCACTTCAAGACCATGGCCAACCCCCTTATTTGACCTCTATCATTGCCATAGCCGCTGCTACTTCCAACATGAGAACGAAAGCACGGCACCAACAAATCTAGAAGAATCCCATCCCAGCAGCTGCAGGAAACCTATTTGGAATCAGCCATAATCCGATCTAAAGATAGCTCAGTTCTCCTACCCTAATTGGGAATCACTCCTTTGGCAATCAATAGATTCCGTTCTTGCTTCAAAAACGGTGCTTCCCATCTCCATCCCAGTGGAGACAACTAATGAACTGATTGTCTTAACTAGGATCCTTCTATGAAAAAGGATTTCCTAAATTTACTTGCGAGAAGAGAAAGAGTTATGCACTTTCTAACTCTTCGGATTTACTTGGTTGAGGTGCACTCTGAGCCAACACAACCACAACCCCAGAAATCAAAAATAACTTTCACCAAAGGGAAAGAAAATAGGGTGATCACACATTGAACATGCATAGGAAAGGAGCACCAAAAATAGAGGCAGACCACCACAATCCTAATCTATTGAAACCGAAAACCAAGAAAGACTGCTCTACATTATCTGTTCAATTCAATAAAATAGAATTACTTCCTTATTAATAATTGTATTTTCCATAAAATGTTAGTTTATGAGTTGATTATAGCTGACCACATGAAGGTGTTGTGGGAGGAATAAGAAGAAGAGAAATACTGTCAAGTGCCATCCGAAGTCATCACTGCTGCAACTGTAATACCATCCTAGCATATAAAAAAATATATTGCCACATGTACGGAAAGATATAAAACTTTAGTACCAATTACGTTTTCATTGGCATCCTTCAACATTTATAAGACAGGAAATACAAATAAAGATGATTCATGCAAAAACCAACATTTTGACATCCTAAAAGAGTATGACTTGCAGTAACCCTACACATCGATCCTCAGAGAATGAAACCACGAAAACCAAATTCACAATCACTTTCATTGCTAAGTAAGCAAATATAGAAGTAGACAAGACAGGTAAAATTACATAAACTGAATTGCAAGAGATTTACCTGGTGAATTGGGGGGTACATTATATTCATACAAATAGGACATTCAAGTAGTTCGTGCACAGCAGTATTCGAAGCTGTGCCACGCTTTCCACCATTAAGACTCAAAATATTTCTATGAGGAGAGGCTCTGAATTCAACACTCTCAGGAGCAATACCATAATCGGCATTGTGGGACTCAATTATGCCCTCATAGGTGCTACCTCCAGGGGTCATGATTCTTTTCCCAAATAGAAGTTATTTGAGTTCCTGTCAACCTAGCCAATCTCGAAGTTAGTTGAGCAACAAATGTACTCAATGCTAAGCCGAGACATAGTAGCTGCCATTTCCAATAAGAGGATAAAAGTTTTTTCACCCTGCAACCTATTATATGATGATTAGAGACATTCTTTTCTATTACTGATAACTTATGATAGCAAAAGAAATTTCCAGCGACCCAAAACAGGTCTCAATGGAAATTAAAATACCATTACCTGAAAAGACGGTTACTATGGTACAGGATCGAAATACAAAATAACAAAAGAAAAACCAGTTAATTAGGATATCTCTTCACTTCCTGAACTGGTAAATAATTGCCCTTAAAGGCCGATGGGATAAAGCTAAGGTGATTATTTCCAGTAAAGAATTCATCTCGAAAAGGTTACACACAAGCCAAGAGTAGAGAATATGTTATGTAACACTTCAGTCACATCAAAGTAGAATTTTTCAACCAAGGGACTAAAATTAAGAACTCTGACCACACAAAATGAAACCTAACAAAAATTGTAAATCACTGACTCCACACATAGATTGAATCCCACAGTTGGTGTATCAATCCAAGTATATTCTAAAAACCTATATGAAATTGTAAAATCAGATGAAAAACCAAAAATGCATCCAGCATTCAAACATCACATCCTGGATTCAGAATTCATCTTTTCACATCATTTTAGACCTACAATTCCTACATTGCTCACATAATATACCAAAAAATCAAAAACAGCCCAACAACAGAAAAACAGAACAGACCCAAGAGAGGTGATCGTCACAGACACCAACAGAAAAAAGGATCAGCACTTCATTTTCTTCCTCCCAGCACTCAAACTAACAAGCTCAGCTTCTCACATAAAACATAAAATTCCCTGAGCATTATTGTACTTCCTAAAAGGGAGAAAAACAAAAAAGAAAAGAAAAGAAAAAACATACACAGGCGCACCCAAAAAGAGGCAAGATCAGGTTTTCTTTTTCCCCTCAACCTCTAGAGGAAATTTTTCCCAAAAAAGGAAGCAACTTTAAACAAGAAGAGCAGCTAAGAAAACTAACCCAGAAAAGCAAAAGGCCCAGATGAGGATGAAAATTTTGCAGCAGAAGATTTATACCCAGAAGAGGATTTTGCGGCAAGAACTCAAAAAGGACACTTGAAATCTGTAATCAACCCATGTTCGAGACTTCGAGTAATCAATAATTGGATTCTGAGAACACCCAATTACTCCAACACGACAAAGCACATAGGGCAGTTTCGTGTTGTGGTGGAGCTCAATCCTTAAAACCCGTTTTCTTGGCCTGTGTTTCCGTGTCTGAATTGGACTTATTTACGACTCCATGACTCTCTGTTTGTGCGTGTAATTTTTCTACCGTTTACTTCTGATGTACAAAGTTGATTTGTTCAGTCAAAGATTTTGGTGGCCATAATCTACTGTGCCATGTGCATCAATGTAGCGCTTTTAACCTTCTTTTTTTTAAAAAAAAAAAGGAAAAGGAAAAAAACCTTCTATTTTTTTTGATTAATTAGCATAATATGATTATCAGTAAAATCATAATAATACAAAACAATCAACGAAATTTCTAAACAATTAAAAAAATTCAATTCTGAAAATCTAGAAATTAGTTGAAATTACAAAAGAAATATCAAAATACTCATTTTTCTATACATAATATATACACATATTTATATTAATAAAATAATTTTGATTATTTGGCATTATTTAATAATTTAGAAAACCAATAGATTTCAAATTGGTATTAAACAACCATCGAATTTATGTTAAATAATTAAATATAATTTTAAATTGCAAAAAATCATAACTTAATCGTAATTAGTGGTCAAAATACACCCTTCCTAATTCCCTATATATAATAGTATAGATAGAATAATTATTTCAATAGTAATTTTTTATTTTTTAACAATGAGCTTGTGTCTTTTTTTCCATTTTTACCCTTCCATTTTTTTTTTCCATCAATGATTAAAAAAAGGCAAAAAAAGGAAAACTGTATCCATCCAAAACTCAACACATCTTCCAAGTGTTAGTTTGAAAAGAACTTTAATTGGCCCAACTAAGCTGCTTTGGGATTATTTTAAGCACTAATCTAATCAATGATTAAAATTATGATTTTTTCTTGTAGGGTTTTTGGGGTGCCAAGTGTGTGCATTTTCACACACAAAAACATTTAAATATTCATTTGGATTAGGTTATAATTGATTAATTCTACATAATGATGTTATGTCTCTTTAAATGTCCAAAGACTTTTGGGTTGGGGTGGGTGGGGGTGGGGGTGGGGGTAATGAAATAGAATATGAAATCGAAGAGACAAAAGGACAATGAAAGACTAAATTATAATAAGAAAATAATGCATGAGTTTATGGTTTAATTTTGTTTTGACCTGGATTGGATTTTAATACTTTATTTGATCATTTTATTAAAAAATTAAAAAAATTGAGAAATATTAAACTAAAGAATAAGTATTAAAATGATCGAAAATAAATTACTAGAGAACTCTTAGAATTTTATCCCTTTCTAACATTTTCAATTAAATAGGGCTGGAAAAAAGATATAAGAGTAGTTTATAAGCATTTATTTTAATTTATTTGAGGGTGTTTGGATGAGCTTATAAACTTCTGAAAATATCTTATAAAATATTTGAGAAATTATAAGATGTGAAAAAATGTTCAGTAATTTTTTTTAAAAAAATAGCTTGTAAGATCATAAAATAAGATGTTAAAGCTTATTAGTTTTTTTTGAAAAAGTAAGGAGTGTCCAACCTATTTTAAAGATCTTAACAAGCTTGATTAAATTTAATCATATTAATTACAAAAATACCATTATTAACATTCATGTTGCTAAAAGTTGCGTACAGAGGAAATGAGGGTTGTGCTACTGGTGATTCGACCAGGGAGGTCGAGTACTCAGGATTGTATGTAACTTTAGGCTTGAGATCTGCAACCATAACACACGTTAAACTAGCCGAGGTGCCCCCGACTAAGGTACTCCGACGCTCAAATTAGTTCTGGTCGAGATGGAGAGATTGAGCATAATATTGAGAATATAAAGCTTGTAGTATATGTGGCATTACCTTGAGTGTGGTTGGGCCTAGAGTATTTATAGCTTTCTGTAGGCGTGATTTGACTCAAGTACCCTTACTAGGTGTACTAACTTTTGTCTTTGTCAGGGAGTTGGGGGTCATTCCATGCCCAAATTGGCTTTTGTCTTTGTCAGGGAGTTGGGGGGTCATTCTATGCCCAAATTCCAGTACTGTGCCAAGTGGTTAAATCTCCTGTTTTCCAGAATAAACAATGTCAGTGGAGGCACGTCTCTGCCAAAGTTGTTGGAAGGGTTGTCAGAGTTGGTGGCGGCGGTTGTACCGGCCGTCACGTGTTATTAATGCGGGGGCATGCAGCCTGTCAGGCTAATAAACACGGCAGGGATTCGAGTCAACGCCGAAGCGGGTCTTAAAGTCGATACATGTCGACCAGACTCGAATATTCGAACTCCTGGAGTGATCCGCAGGTCGATACGAGTCGACCGCAGCCCCTACCAAGTGAGGTCGATATCGGTCGACCAAATAGATTTACTGTTGGGCCTCCTAAGCTGTCTCATTTGATGTTGCGCCTGTTAGGCCAACTGGGTTATCCCATGTCAAACATCTTATAAGCTCTAATATATTATTTTATCTAAATATTTTAAGAACTTATTTAAAAAAAAAATATCTAACATCTTATAAGTTTTAAAAATATTTTATAAGATATAGGAATTTATAAGACCTTCTAAATAAGATTAGCCAAACACCCTTTTAGTACATCTTTGTAGCTTTTAAAGCAAGAGAAATAAAGAAAAGTTTCCCATTCCAATGTTTAAAATTAGAGTAGTCAATAGATTGTAATCAGATGGTGGTCATTTAGCCACTGGAATAAATTTTACACATAAATACGAGGTCAAATTCAATTATTAGTCGTATGTGAATTTGATTGTTAACAAATTTAATTTCACACTTGCATCAAAGTTAAATATTTATAACAAACACTTCCTTCACATTATACATTGGTATATATGTAAACTATTTATACATCATTATATCTAAGGATGTCAATTCAGGTAGATTGAATGAGTTTGAATTGAGCTGAGATAAGAGTATAATATAAAAATATCAAATCTAAACTCAATCCAATCCAATACTAAACTCAAAAAGCTCAATCTTAACTTGACCTATAAAAAATTGAGTGAGATAAGAGTAAACATGATTCTTTCTTGTAGGGTTTTTGGGGTGCCAAGTGTGTGCATTTTCACACACAAAACATTTAAATATTCATTTGGGTTAGGTTATAATTGATTAATTCTACATAATGATGTTATGTCTCTTTATATGTTCAAAGACTTTCGGGGTTGGGGTGGGGGTAATGAAATAGAATATGAAATAGAAGAGACAAAAGGACAATGAAAGACTAAATTATAATAACAAAAATAATGCATGAATTTATGGTTTAATTTTGTTTTGACATTGATTGGATTTTAATATTTTATTTGATCATTTTATTAAAAAATTAAAAATATTGAGAAACATTAAACTAAAGAATAAGTATTAAAATGATCGAAAATGAATTACTGGAGAACTCTTAGAATTTTACCCTTTTCTAACATTTTCAAGTAAATAGGGCTAGAAAAAAGATATAAGAGTAGTTTATAAGATATAAAATGTTTGAAAACTTATAAGATGTGAAAAAGTATTTAGTAAAATTTAAAAAAAAAAAAAGCTTATAAGATCATAAAATAAAATGTTAGAAATTTATAAACTCTTTTTGAAAATGTAAAGAGTACCCAATTTATTTTGAAGATCTTAACAAGTCAGCTTAATTTTAATCATATTAATTTCAAAAATATTATTACCAAAGCTTCAATATATTATTTTATCCAAATACTTTAAGAATTTATTTTTAAAAAAAATATTTAACATCTTATAAGTTTTAAAAATATTTTATAAGATATAAGAGCTTATAAAACTTTCTAAATAAGATTAGCCAAACACCCTTTTAGAACATCTTTGTAGTTTTTAAAGCAAGAGAAATAAAGAAAAGTTTCCCATTCCAATGTTTAAAATTAGAGTAGTCAATAGATTGTAATCAGTTGGTGGTCATTTAGCCACTAGAATAAATTTTGCACATAAACTATGAGGTCAAATTCAATTATTTGTCGTATGTGAATTTGATTGTTAACAAATTTAATTTCATATTTGCATCAAAGTTAAATATTTATAATAAACACTTCCTTCACATTATACATTGGTACATAAGTAAACTATTTATACATCGTTATTTTTAAGGATGTCAATTCAGGTGGGTTGGATGGGTTTGAATTGGGTTAAGGTAAGAATATAACATAATAATATCAAATCTGAACCCAATCCAATCCGATACTAAATTCAGAAGGCTCGACCCTAACTTAACACATAAAAAATCGAGTCAGGTTCGTGTTGACTTGATTTTCTTATCAGGTCACCAAACAACCTGATAAACATAATCCAAACCAACCTTGTCTATATATTCTATCTTTTATATTTATAAATTTCAATATTATAATTAAGTACAAGTTTGACCTATCAATAAAATCTATAATTGTACATAATCATTAAGATCTAAGAAAGTAAAAAACATAATAACTTTAAAATTTGTCATGTTCATAGTTACTTCAAATATAAAAAAGTAATAAATCATTGTTCAATAAATAATTTTGATGACAACCATCGATAACTACTAAATAGTAAAAATTAAAATTCAAATACAATTATGATATCAACCATCAAATTCGAAATTTTCTTTGCACCAATAGCTAATTTCTTCCATTAATCCATAACCTAAAACTCCACAAAGAAATCTTCTTTTGATATGCATTGGAGATTTTAAAATTTTTGAAATTTTGGATATAAAATTTTCTTGGTTTAGATTATTGGATATAATTTTTTTATATTTAGATGTTATTTTTAATTAACCAGTTATTTTCGGATTGGATCAGGTTGGTTGGGTTATTGGGTAACCCACTTGTTGTTTTCAGATTTAGCAGGTTGACTTGAAACCAACCCAATTTTAATCTTTTTTCTCATGTCAGTTTCGGGTCTTGTCCCAATTTAACCCAAACCCAAAAATATCGAACCCAAACATGATATTTTTTAGGTGGGTCCTTAGTAGGTTATCGGATTGCGTTTGATTTTCACACTCTCAATTATATTTGATATTTCT
>JACGDI010005062.1:651534-668699 GCA_014898725.1 Jacaranda copaia
CCCCCCCCCCCACCCCCGGCCCTCTTCACCATCTATTTTTGGACTAATATTTCTAAGTCTAAGGTTCAATATTTTCTTTTTCTAATTTACACAAACATGCACACTAAGAATTTGAACCTCAAATCTCACATATACAAGTGTGACGGTTATACTAGTTGACCACTTGACCACTTGACTCAATATCACTGGCAAAGTATCAGCAGTAAACCAATATATTATATAATATTTAATTTAAAAATATTTATTAATACTATATTTATTAATTTAATAAAAATATTATTGAAATCTGAATTTGAATCTACAACGAATCGAAACACTCACTTATATATTTGATCTACTTATATATTGAATTGCGAATATTTGTAGTCATATTTAATTCGTTGAGTATTTTGTTCAGTTAATCCTATATTTGTATCGATTTGGGTTTAAAATTATACCAATTGACAGTCCTATTTAAAAAACAAATTGGGTCGGCCCATAAAATGTGTCTGGGTCAAGAATGGGCCAACACATTCTCTATTATTTTTATTTTTTAAATTTGGAAAGGCCCCATGTTTATTTTTTTGAGGCAGCCCAAAAGTGTGGCCCACATACCCACTATACATATTTCATTTAAAAGTCTTTACTAATACTACATATATTTATTATTAAATATAATATATAAATATATATATATATTAATTGTATTTTTTTTGGTTATAAATAATAGATATTGATGCGTTGCTATATACTTAATGCATCCTTAAATATTATTACCCATAATCCCGAACAAAAATATGTTAGGAAGGTACAAATTTTTTTCAATTAAAGTATTTTAATATCTAAGTCACAAAACATAGGTTTTAAATATATATTTATAGATGGTGAAGGATTGCAATTGAGTGAATATAATCATTGAAAAAGTTTTAATTGAAGTAACATGTATCATTCATACATATAATCACATTTTCTTGGTCCAACTCCTTTTGTCTTCTTATCCAAGTGTAATATAAGCTTCTTTGTCACGATGTAAGTCTTTTAATGATGTTCATATTTAAATTTTATTTAACTTTGAATCCCGACCTATATTTGATTTGGATTGATTGACCCTTTTCTAATATTAAGTCTAATTATTGTGAATATCTTAATTTAGTATAACTAACTTACCTCTATTTATAAATCATTTGAAATCTTCTATTACATTTTACATTTTATTTCCTAACTACTCAATTTAATTCAATAATTTATTGCTTGTATATATACATACACACCTTATCCTAAACTCCAATTTGTAACCCATTAGTAATTATTTCACTTTCAAAAGTTGTAAAAATTCACCAAATTAGGACAAAGAAATAATTTGGTTAGGCCCACAAAGAACAACCATCATTTCTCATAAGTGGATTCCCAAATTGACTATTTGTGAGAGAAAAAGAAGATGTGAACCAAAACTCACTTTCAACTTTACATCCTTAACATGGGATGCCTTTACATCCCAACATAGTATTGGTATGTGGGATTGATTGATTGAGACAACCCCAAAAAATAATGTGGGTACAACCAATTGGTAAGAATTTGTTTTTGTGGAAGAAAATGAGATTGGCACTTTGGCATTGAAAATCTATGTCCCCCCCAATTCTTTGGATGATTGAGTTGTTCTCACCTTACCAACTTGTCTATCTCCTATTTAATTTTGCACTTTTCTTGTGGGGTGGAGGTGGTTAAAAGAAAACCCTATGAAAAGAATTTGACGAAATAGTTCCCAAGGAACACTAGGATCACTCATATATAAAATCATTCATGTTATATTGAAGTTGATACAGAAGTTTAAAATAGATTAAAAATTAAGATGAATAAACTAATAAAAGAAAAAAAATAGGCAATTGAAGAGAAAAAAAATTAGAGAGCAAAGAAAATTATGTTACGACTATCTTTTGAGACGGAGTTAATTTCGTTAATTCATAAACTAAAGCATAAAATCAGTTATTAAAGTCATCTTCAATATTTCCTACAATATCATCTCATTTTTTATCAAAAGTTTCACTTGCATCCTTCACCTTTCCTTATTCTGGACAATTTCGTTTCCAATGCTCATTTCCACCGCACCTAAAATATTTATCACCTGTTCTAGGCTTGGTTCTAGACTTTAATAGGCCTCCACTCCTTTTCCTTTCTCTCGGTCTTCTATTTGTCACCAATCCTTCTCTACTTTCACTATTGTTACTGGGAGTGGGGGTGAGAACTAACGCTTGATTTTCATATTCAATTTGTATATTTGTACTAGTGAGATCCAGAATCACCTATTGAAGCAATCATTGTGCTAAGTAATAGATGTACCTTCCTTCATCCTTAATGTGCATTACTGTTGTTTCATATATAACCGATTTGTGAGGGACTTCATCATATAGAGACTCTCCAATTTGACCACAATCATGTTGGTATACTTTCTATGGTAACCTTTTTAGTACGTTATCTACCAATGATAACATTAGAGTACCGTAAGCTTTTTCCATGAACTCATCCTTTTCCTCATTTGACAGCATCTATGGTAAGAAGTCTCTACTCTTTAATGCTCTTTGTAAACCTTGTTGACATACGAGGGCGTGAACTTTCATCGTCCACAGCCTAAAGTCGTTCATCCCATTAGACTTCTCTACCTTGTACTTTATGGTTGACACTAATCAATCCTAGCTCTGATACTAATTGGTTGGAGCATAATGGAAGCAATTTAGATATGAGATTTAATTTATTAGGAATCCATAAATTACACTCACAAATTTGATGATAAAAAAATAATACTCGACAAATAGAAAAATAAAACAAATACAGATTTATGTGGTTTAGCAAATTCCGTAAATAGACATAGGAGTTTTTTTTCTTTAATTATGATAGAATTTTATCAGTACTAGCGAACCCTTGAATTTGGTATATGTGCAAACTCAAGCCAAAGAACCCCTTATACAACCCCTATCATAACTACCAAATAAATACTCACTCCACCTCTTTGTATTATCCCACTCGCACTCACAATAACTATCCAATGAGTATCATTAGTTCCACAAGTGTCCTCTTTTTCAAGTAATCAAATAAATACTACTATTTATAATAAAAAATTACTGAACTACTTCACCTAAAATTAAAAAATCTAATACAAGAACGAATTTTAATTCTAATTAAATTTGATTTACAAATCACTGAGTCAAATACCTACAGAAGCTAAGAGCATTTTTCATAAAATGAAGAGATTTTACATGCATGGAAAACTTTCTCATCATTTCTGAGTCGATGATAAAGTTAAAAGTATCTTTGTAGATTGAAAAGATTTTACACTTGGTAAAGAAGCATTATTGTTATATGTATGTGTGTGTAGTTTTAACATGTAAAAGTGCATAAGTACAAGGACTATCAATTAATTGAAGATTGCTAATGATTGATTTAATGTAAAGGAATGGAATATTATGTATTTCTAGAATGGATCTAAAGAAAATAACCATGTTTTGATCCTCATTGTTTGAGGTATCTCAGCCCAAAGAAGATCAATTATAGCATAAAGTTATGACAATTTTGTTGTTAGTTGGCTAGTTGCCATATTCATTCCATGCTGTATCTTAGGCTATTAGCCATAATTATCACATTGTAACTTGGCATAAATCCTTTCCTAGGTTATATGTACCTCCCATCATTCTTAACTATTCATGCTTTATTACACTATTATAACAATGTTTCCCCATTGAAATCTTTTTAGTTTCTTTTTTTTTTTTCAAATTTTTTCATCAAAGTGAAAGGTATGGAAGGGGTGATTAGAATAGCAAATCCCTTAGACGTAATTATAAAAGTCTTTTGTTATTGTGAAATGTCTTGTTTGAGTCATAACTATTGTCCAAATGACAAACTTGTCTCCATAGTTCCACTGAAATTCTAATCAGACATTCAGATTGAAACTTTTTTACCATCTTTACTATTAATCTAGATGATTGGTTCATTAACTATTATTGCAAGTGAATTCGAATTTGTATTTCTTCTTGTTAAAAATAAAGATGCAAACCAACCGTTTTAGTTCATTATATATACATGTATATATGTATATATATATATATTTCTCCTATGTAAACCTATTCTTTTAGCTCGTGTGTAAAATGTGTTCTAAAAGCCGAGTAATAAACTTTAATTGAAATTTTGCTAGAAAAGCTATAACTACATTGTGTAGTTCTAACAACATATTTGATCAACCGACATCCTAAAAACTTAAATTATTTAGATTTTGGACCATCCATGCCCTATACACAACACACTATGTCTCTTTCCTTTTAATTTGTCCATGTGAGGCAACAATGTCCTACTAATTGAAATGACACCAATCCAACCCCTTACTTACCCTAGAAGAAAAATAATTAAATTAATAATTAAAAAAGAAGAAAAACAATAAAAATAGTATTCTAACCATCTCAAGTAGGTACATCAAGAATATGACTCTAAATTTATTTTTATTTTTTTGCATTTACTAAGAATTTTTATTTTGGGCCCTTTATTTTTAGGCCACTTATTACTAAGAATATTTCAATAATTATTCACATATCGTCTAATGTCACTAATGTAATAGGACTTAGGTGAAAATTGGAATAGTGGGAGAAAGTGGAAGAAAACAATAATTAATTCAAATGCCATAATTACATTTCGTAGATAATAATTGGGGGATGGGATATTCATGTGTGGACCCTTATCATAAATGTGACCCAACGTGACTTGCCTCTAAGGTCGGTGAATAATTATAATTTAATTACTACTATTTTTATCAAAGTGGCCACCGTCACTATTTCAACTTTATTTTTTCAGCTTTGATTTTTGTTTTCTTGCTTTCCCCCCTATTGTTTTGTTGATTGTGAGCAAATGAAATAATATTCTTGATTTTGTGATGATAATATTAAGAATAAAATAAAATAATAATTAAGAACAAGTAACAACAAATCGACTTAGAGATTTACATTGAAAAATAGGATCATGTCATAAATGAGCATGCGGGTTTAAAGTAGCTATGAGCAATTCATAGCTTGTACTAAAATTCGTAACTTTATCTATGAAATTGAATATTGCATAATATAAAGTAAATATTCTTGTAACTCATTTTTGCTACGATCAATTTGTCTGTAGTGATTATTTCTTTTTTAATATATTAATCTTTTTATGGATATTACGTAGTTAATCTACTGCACTTGCAACAAACATGACTATGAATTGATAGTTGATAAATTTGTTGCCTTTTATTTCAAAAAATACGTCTGCTACGAAAAATTTACATTTACAATTTATAATCATAATTTGTTCAATTTTTTTCATAACAAATATCTAATTTCTTGATAGTGTGGACAAATAAATGAAAAAACAAACATAGAAAATAGCAAGCAAAACTCCCCAAATGACCTAATTATTAAATAAGAGGCACCATGACTTTTAATGTGTAAGTATTTTTAATCTTAAATGAAATGATATACTTATAATGAGAGACCAACCAATGGAATAAACTATTAATGCATTATTATAATCTTACCCCACTAACAGATTGAGCTTTGTCAAGTTTGGTAGTCATGCTAAGTCTTTATCAATTGGATCCACCACTATCTCTTTCATCCCCAAGTACTTGTAATTAAAGTTGTACCAATATCCAATTTGGTGCAAGGAGCCCATCCAAGGATTTTGCTTGCTCACTAATTGATATCAAAATTTATATTACCATGCATTTATCTCCCCTAACATTATTGCTTTTTTAAATTTTTTATTAGTCAACAGATAAAAAATATATTTGTTGACAGTTTTCAAATTATTTTTTATATTTTCATAGGAAAAAATAATAAAAATAGAGCGTATGATTTTTGTTTTAGCAAGTATACGTTTACTTGTGAAAATGACGGCAGATAATTTATGTTTTTGTATCATTTTACGTTATTTAAACTCATGTTATCGTATCAACTTGTCTGTTCTATTAATTATTCATTCATCATAAATTAAAATTTTATATTACAAGCTTGTCTAGGGGTTAAAAAAGGAATAACAAAGGAATTTTACTACCACATAATTTGACTTCGAAAAAAACAAAATGGGAATTCATAGGTTGGGTTTGTAATAGGAAAAGTTGAAGGTTCAATGACTTGTGTTATTGTAACTCAAGTGGCATTAGTCTTCTCGTTTATGTGAAAAGTTTTTTATTCGAATGAATGAGTAATTCTCCAGGAAAAAATAAAAAAAAAGGGAAAAAGTTGAAGGCTGGTAAAGTGAAATTATGATTTCAGTATGGGGGACAGAGAGTAAAATGTCAAAACAGAATAACGACCTTTTTCCCGCTTTTTTCCTGCTTTTATTCTTCTTCCTTTATGGACTGTGGATTTTCCCATTTTTATACTGCTATTTCTTGACTTTCATGGAAGATGAACTCAGAGAGAGATGTAGAGAGAGTGTTTTCTCCTCTATTTACGCCCCTTTATTGTGCACAAATCTAGCAAAAATAATGCTTTTACAAAACTGAGAATAATTTAGTATATTAAATTTGTTGTTTTTTGAGAGATGACCCACAGGAGAGGCCCCAATGCTTTGAACGATTTGCAATCTATGATTTGAACACAAACTGTATGACAAAATGGCCAAAGAACTCTGCCAACAGCAACACCCTTCCCTGGCACTCTATCCCTCTCCTCAGTTTGTTTCATTATCCTCACCTTCTTTTTCTCTATCAAGAACTTCCAATTTTTCCTTTCTGGGATTCTCCAGTGCCCCTTTTCCATGGACAAGCATATCCAGCAGCAGCTGCCGCTGGTCAAGAGCGGGCGGCAACAGTGTAGTGAATGGTTTGTTTGCTGATTTCATTCTTCATGTTTTCTTCCTTGACTTTGTTTATGAGTTTTTAGTCATAAAAGATGAAGTATCTCCAAAGAATTATGAGTTATGTTTCGTTATAGTTGTTCTTTTTGCTGCTATTTTTGGTCGATATGATGTTTCTTGGGCTTGTTGCTTAGGAGAAGCATTTGAAAAAGTTTGCATTTTTCTTGGGGACATCATTTTTTTGACTTGGTCTTCCACTTGCGTTTCTTTTGCTGCTATTCAAGTAGAGTAAATGGATGGAAGAGGGCGTTTTTTGGAGCTTTATTCATCTCTATGTCTGCTCAAGTTAGCCGGCACGCACATATCTACCAATAAAATTTAGAGATAATCAGGGAACTTTAGTTTCCCACTAATCCTTTTTGCAGCTTTGAGACTCCTCCTATTTGATGTATTCCACACTGAAGAAATTTGAATTCATATTGATACAAATTTTGCTACCACAGATTGTAAATTCACTTGGTACAGATATCTGCCATCTAGACCCCATATCTCGGCCTATGGTTTCGCAACTCATATGTTGCATTTAAAGCAGGGCATCCCCTTTTAAGGTTGTAAGAACACCCGTGTCTTTTTCCATATTTTGAATTGTGTAATCACATTTTAGTATTACCTACGCCTGCTTTTTCTAATTTTAAAGTTTCATTAGACAAAAATATATACTTTATGACCTCAGCTCAGCGAGCTTAGGCGAACAGAGTTTCGCGCATCAAAGAAACAAGGGAGTGAAAGCCATGGCTTGAAATGATTTTTGTTTTCTCCCTATTATTGGTTTTCTACAACTTTGAGTACAAACTTGAAAAGATGTCTGGTTCTATTATCATGCAGTATATAATGCTGATACTTCTCTAATTACTATTTTTGATAGGGTGTTTCGAGATGTTCCAAGTGATATAACTATTGAAGTAGATGGTGGTACATTCTCATTACATAAGGTAAGGCTCTTGCATCCCTGGATTTCCCATTAACCGTCTCCTTTTTGTAATCATCCTTTATGTCAAAACCAATGACAAAAGATTGTGCTCCTTGATTCACACGTTTTGTTTGTCATTCAATTTTGAACCTGAAATTGAAGATACACAAATGGCTTCCCGCATCTTCTTCAGCTGTCAATTCTGGCTCTGTTTGAGCTGCCAAAAAATTTACATTGATCCTTTTTTTCTGCAGTGTACATCAATAAGTCAGTATGCTCTTCCATTTCAGTTTTCAATCTTAAGCCTCATTAGAATCCAGTATTGCAAGAATTCTTGATGCATTGTTATTAAATTGCAGTTCCCTCTCGTCTCAAGAAGTGGACGAATTCGGAAGTTGGTTGCTGAACGCAGAGACTCTGATATATCCAGGATTGAGCTTGTTGGCCTTCCGGGCGGTGCCGAATCATTTGACCTGGCTGCCCAGTTCTGTTATGGTGTCAATTTTGAGATCACTGCTTCAAATGTTGCTCAGCTATGTTGTGTCTCTGATTACCTTGAAATGACTGAAGAATACTCAAAGAACAATCTTGGCTCCAGAGCTGAAGAATATCTTGAGAGTATTGTATGCAAAAACCTTGAAATGTGTGTGGAAGTCCTTCAACAATGTGAAAACCTACTTCCACTTGCTGATGAGCTGAAAATTGTCACCCGTTGCATCGAAGCCATAGCCTCCAAAGCTTGTGTGGAGCAAATTGCTTTGAGTTTCTCACGGTTGGAGTATAGCAGCTCAGGCAGACTTCACATGAGCAAGCAAACCAAGTCTGAAGGAGATTGGTGGATTGAAGATCTTTCAGTTCTTCGAATCGACTTGTATCAGAGACTCATAGCTGCAATGAAATGCCGAGGAGTTAGACCAGAAAGTATTGGGGCGTCACTTGTAAACTATGCGCAAAAGGAGTTAATCAAGAAAGCCAACTTGTGGAATCAATCCACACAGCCAAAAGTTGATCTGATATCTGGTACAAGTGGCCATGAAAGACTTGTGGTTGAAACAATTATTAGCCTCCTCCCTGTTGAGAAATTTGCTGTTCCTATAACTTTTCTTTTTGGTTTACTACGAAGCGCTGTGATGCTTGATTGCACAGTTGTTTGTAGGCTTGATCTCGAGAGGAGGATAGGATCCCAATTAGATATAGCTACTCTTGATGATCTTCTGATCCCCTCATTCCGTCACGCTGGAGATACATTATTTGATGTTGATACTGTTTATAGAATTTTGGTTAATTTTGCTCAGCAGGAAGATGGTGAAGAAGATATGGATGATGGCTCGCTTTTTGAATCTGATAGCCCTTCATCGCCCTCCCAAACTGCCTTGTTCAAAGTCTCCAAACTAGTTGACAATTACCTGGCTGAGATTGCGCCTGATGCAAATCTTAAGCTTAACAAGTTCATAGCTGTTGCAGAAACTTTACCAGCACATGCACGGACCATCCATGATGGATTATATCGAGCCATTGATGTTTATCTCAAAGTAAGTGATAACCATTTTTTCTTTTCCTCTGCAAAGCTGTTACCTCAATTCACAGCTTTTCTGCTAGAAATTACAGCAAAAAGCCCTCCTGATGCATGATGATTCTTGATAATGAAAAGGTTTATATTCACAGGCTCATCAAGGTTTAACAGATCCAGACAGAAGAAAGCTCTGCAAATTGATCGATTTCCAGAAGCTATCACAAGAAGCTGGGGCACATGCTGCACAAAACGAACGGCTACCACTCCAATCAATAGTTCAAGTGCTCTATTATGAGCAGCTGAGGCTTCGGAATGCCTTATTCTGTTCCTATCCGGACGATGATCCAAAGCCTATGCACCAGTCATGGAGGATCAGCAGTGGAGCTCTAAGTACTGCAATGTCTCCACGAGATAACTATGCATCTTTGAGACGAGAAAATAGGGAGTTGAAGCTTGAGCTGGCTAGACTGCGGATGAGATTGAATGATCTGGAGAAAGAACATGTTTGTATGAAAAGGAATATGGAAAAATCCAGTTCGCGAAAATTCATGAGTTCTTTCTCTAAGACGATTGGTAAACTGAATATCTTTGGACATAGTTCTTCGAGGGGATCAACTTCTCCCTCAAAGCAGTCTCACAGAACTGAGCCTAAGCTAACAGAAAGAGCATGATGAGGTATTTCAAAGTTCTTCCAAACTTTTGACTGGTACTGATGAGTAATTAATCTGTGATATTTCTTGTGTCATTCTTTCCCCCGTTTCTTCTCTCTTTTCTCTTACTATGTACATAATCTGTTGGGATTTGCTTTACCAACAGATAGCTTTCAAGCAAAAAAGATTAAAAAAAATTGAGAAAAAAAGATATGAAAAGAACATGAGCAGAATCTCAATGAGTTTTTACTTTGGTGTAATGTGATTACTTGAAGACATATGCTTAGCTTTTCGCAGACAATTCTTGTTACCATGAACATTGTTTTCTTTGTTTTCTTCTGCCGTTCTGTCTCTTATTTAGTCTATTGCCAAGATTCTTTTAATTGTCTGGCTTCTGTCAAATTGCAGCAACTTTCCAATTTGCATCGTATCCTTCAAACAATACAGGGACAAAGCTAGGAACATGATCATTTTCTGGAGGTTTAAATTAAAAATTTAGTCGTTAAACTTTCAAGATTTTCTATTCAAATACCAAGAATGCCCTTGTGGAAACAAAATTGGACCTGAAAAACAACCACACCTTGCCTAAGACAACAAAATTCTGTAGAAAAGGTATTACTTTCACAGGCCCCAAGTTGGTTTCCCTAATCACTTCCCCGCCTCCAAAGAGAAAGAAAAGAAAAATAATAATAATAATAAAAAAAGAAATAATATGAATCTCAGCAGGCAGATTCAACTGCCCAAAAACACATCCTGCTACTGATTTTAGCCATTCCCATTTCAACCGAAAGTTCTGTTTAGAGCATACGCCACTGAATGCTGATCACCTGGTGACCCTCTCCGGCTACTCGGAATCACAACAGGAGAAGCAAAACTCACCTTGAGCTTGATGTCCCTCCGGGCACTATCCAGCTTCCTCAAGCAAGGCTTAAGTCTTAGCAAGTCACTGTTTTCAGGGCTTGTACCATGCGGACAGCCAACTCTCATCATGCTAACAGATGGTCTGCTGCTGTCAAATGTTGATGAATCAAGCCCCGAATACAGCTGATTATAACAACTCTCTCGAGGCTGATTCAGATTTCTGCTCACCTCATTCCAGCACTTGTAAAATTCCAGTTTGTATAAACTTCCAGGTCCAGAAACTTGTCCTTTTGTATCTTCACAATATTCTTGATCATTCACATTTCTATGATGATAAGGATGTCCCTTGTAGTATCTGTCATGCTGTTGGTGCTTTTGAGTCACCCCTGCAAGTGACTTAATGGGAGAACAATTCTGGCTGGTTTGATGGGGGGAGAGTTTTGAAGATTTCGGCGGGCTTTTACCCTTCAATAAATTGTCCATTGTGTGGTGAGGCACAAGATAAAACATTTGCCCTGGTACTAGAACTGATTCAGGGTGTACAACAATCCATGGAAACTTGAAGAAATCAGGCCTGGCAATGCAGTGTCTTGGGTACTTACTCATGAGCTCACCTGCCGTGATTGGTTCTCTGAAAATTTCAACGCGCCTGCTGGGACGCACCACCTTTAGGACATCATTTTGCCTTGCTGAAACTCCCATTTCTTGGTTTTGGAAATATGTGGAGGAGAATCAAGGGGGAGGGAGACTTGAGACAACCTAAACATTCTTCTTATAGGAGGTTTCTTGATCAGACAGACACAATTTTTTTTGGCGTGGAATCTGAGGAAAATGTCTTTGGAAAACGTGGGATTTTTGTACTGATGAGAATTTACCATTTCTTAGGATGTTTCAAGTTGAAGTTGAAAGGAGAAATATCTTGGAAAGTGATTAACTTTTGTTTGCTTTCTGCATTGCATGCAAAATTCTTGTTTTTATCTTTCTATGCGACTCAACACGTAGAAACTTTTGAAACTATTTATATATTGAGATGGGATTTGATATTTACAAGACTTCAAGGGGTAATCTTAATTACTATTTCGATTTTTCACATCTCTCCTTTCAAAATCACCAATTACATAGTGTATAGACGTAGGTTTAAGAGAATAAATGGGAAGAAGAAATGGTTAGAATCTTGAAATGTATCTACTTTCTATTAACCTTAGAAAAAGAACACAAATTTTTGTGCCTTGGAAGGAGGCATTGATGATAAAGATTTGGTTCTTCTATAAAATAGAAAGGATGTGAACAATCAACATGAACATTTATATTGAATGGATATTAATTAATCTTTGTTACATTTCATTCCAAGTAACTGTATATGGAGTTCTTGAGGGATTGGTGTTATCATCTAGCCTAATAAAAAATTGTTCAAAGTAGGGATGAAAAAGAATAGAGCAATTATGAGTCAATCTCAGACAGTCGATATCCAGACTCAAAGCTTGCGAGCTTGTAACATATTAAAATGTTCATTACTAGCACATATGTGTGTTATTAATATATCATATTTTGACAATCTTATTTATGATGATTTATAACATTTGTAATAATTAATAAATTTTACAATTTATGGATTTGAGTTATTGAGTTTTTCATTATTCTACTAAATTAAAAATTTCGAGGCTTCATATAAAAAATCGAGTTAACTTGATTCAAACTCGAATTTTCACCTAATGTTGAGCTCAAAAAAGCAAGCTCATCAAGATTGAAGCTATAGCTAGGGATTTTCTGTTTTTTCGCCAATTTTCGTTCGGCTTGACTCGATCGCACTAAAGTTCAAATTTGAAAACCAACAAGATGAATTATACAACCTATGATCCTCAACCTCATCAAGTTTAGATCACTGCTGTCTAGAGAGCATAATATATGATGAAAATCATGCCAAAGCAAGAGAAACCAAATTCAGGAATAATCAAGCATGCAAGAGGAATACAACTATGATTGATCTCTTCAAGAGTAAATGAAAGAAAGTACAAATATGTTTCCTTCAATGACACAAAGATTAGAACAGAAACACTCTGCTGTTCCTTAACTATAGAAACTGGTTGATGTCAGATAATGACAACATGGGTTCTCCCAACCCCAACAATTCTATTACTGATGATACAAAGAACCCATGTATCTCACGCTGATGATTTGGAAAAGAAAGCAACAACCACATTTAAGATAATCAAGGGAACCAAGAACTGGAGAAGGTACACAACAGATTTCAATTTTTTACCCTTTGAGTCAGGAGGCGGCGCCAATGAAGGAGCGTTGGTGTTATTGGTGGGCACAGTTGACTTATTGATTTCTCCTACATAGTATTTCTCCAACATTGCCCAAGCGTCGTGGCTGTGGCCAACATCATCAAACTCGGCTGTTGCATCCTTGCCTGGAGGACAATAAGAATAAAAAACATTGATCGTACTCAAGTATAAGGCGTGCAGAGAATATTACAAAATGATGTTATTACCGGTTGAAGCCAACAGAATTTCATCGCCACCAGGATGCTCGTCCAAGAATGTAGTCACATTGTAAACCTTTGTTCAAAAGAACTCAAACTAAGGATGGATATGAATGAGTACTGTGTAAACAAACCAAAAAATAACATGCATCGCCGGATAGATTTTGCAAGAGATTGATGCTCCATATGTAGTATTTGACATGATGGTTATATGGGATTAAGGGAAAACTATGTGGAATTCTTTAATTGTGTCCAAGAAAAAAAGATCCATAAACCCAACAAGATTCCAAAGATGAAATGAGGCAACAAGAGTTTGATATATGAATTAAATGCTCAATCAATATGGAGACAATAAAATGGAGTTTCATCAGAGCAGCCTATGATGGGACAACTTTTGTATGGTCACAAAGGAAATCCTGTACAAGACTTTTCACAGAAAGCAATAAGGTTTCCCCGGCTTCGGATCAAGGGGAATGGTCACACATGAATCTTAACTGCTGCTAAATCATGACACGATATACAAAACTTGAATGAGTGTGTCCCCAAGAAAACATCAATTAGGCGTTGATCAAAACAACTTTCTTTTCATGAAAAACCAATATTTTAAAAAAGTATCTCAGCACTGAAGCAACTGAATCCTGAAGCAGAGCATCTATGCATAAATACTCAACACAAAATGCAAGCAGACAGATGTACAGTATAAGGAACTAAAAAAATCATACATAATTAACTTCCAAGTTCCAATATATGATGAACATTCATGTAATATCAATATGTTCCGAGCAAACTAGCCAAAAAGTTCATACAAAGACCAAAAGATCACATTCATTTTCCCACAAGATACAATCACATCAGTCCAGGAAATTTAAAGGCAAAGCTAACAGAAAAAATCCAGGTAAACTTATGATCAGAAACCACACCAACAAGAAAGCAATTGCAAATACCCATCTCAAGAACTGATCAAAATTGAATCTTTGGCATACCTAAATATCAAACACACAAAATAGAGTGGACCCACTAAAATATTCCCAAAAGGGCATGAAATTTTTCATCAGCAACCATCAGAGAACTCAAATACCTTGCCAAAGAGGACAACCCAACAGTCCTCTCTGCTGCTGTGCTCAGCAGCCTCAGCCAAAGTAAAGACTTTAGCCATTTGAGAGCGGCTTGATTATACGTAGAGAAATAAGTATTCAAATAATATTTGAATAGACTCAAAGTTGAGAGTGTGGCAAAAGAGTGGACTGATGAGTACTTGCAAACAAGTGGTTTTCATGGAGTATTGGAATGCCATCTTATCACCTCAAACTATTGTAGTTATGCATGAAAGCAACTTTGGTAGATTTACACAAAAGTCATGGCTTCTTGTCATGATAAATAATTTAAAAGTGTTTTAAGTTATATCAAAAGTTATAGGTCTGTCATTGAACTTGGCCAAAATTGATGATATTTGTCAAATGTTAAATTATCCTTCAATAAAATTTTAAAAAAATAAAATCATATAAATTATATATTTTCAAGAGGTTATTCTTCCATCCTTACTGTGCAATTTTTTGTCTTTCTCCTTTGTCACAGTTCTCTTGATTTTAAGGTTTTCTGTCAGATTATGCTTTGCGACTCTTTCAATCACCTTTTCTCTCGACCATTTCCCTCCCATTAAAAAGTTGAATAAGGCTTTGTTTGGCTATATTTTCTTGGAGTAATATTATTTTGGATAAATATAATTAAATATACATTTTTTAAAACACACATTCTCTAATATATACATATATTATATATTATATATTTTTTATTATTCTAATATTACAATCCATTTTCAACTCTAAAACCCAATAAAAAGTATTGATTTGATTACTAATAAAAAAATGTTTCTTCCAAAATATAAACAAACACACCAAAAAATAATTTTTATATTTTTCAATAATTTATTCTCCCAAAATATATAATAAAATCAAATAAAAAATATAACCAAACATTCTCTAAAAATTTAATGTTGATAAAATTAAATTTTAATAAGTTGACTAATAAATTAAGATAAGTTCTGAAATGAAAATAAGTTATAAGAGAAGTATGTATAATTTAAATCAAGAGAAAAAGGTTTTGTATTTTAACCAAATCATATTATCTTTATAGTAGCTTATTTTGCTGTACAATATTCTATTGCAAGGAACCATTTGTCGAACAACTTAACTTAGGTCCGTTTGGTTTCATTTTCAAAGACTATTTTCATATTTTTATTATTTTAAAAGTTAAATATATTATTTTTTATATATTTTCACCCAACATTATTTTTATTTTTATTTTCAATACATATTCTTCAATAGCATATATATCTTTTTCTAATAATCAATATATTTTCTCTATCATTTTATTATTTATATAGATATCTCCACCTACAATATATTAAATTTAATATAATTATTACTTTTTCAACAATATATTTAAATATAAACTCATTTCCACTAACTCACTTTTCAAATTTTAAAAATAATGGAAATAAAACTTAAGAATGAAAATAAAACCAAACGAGCATGGGAACAATAAGAATACCAGTTTAAATCCTCTATTTCAATTTATATTTTATCTTCTACTTTACTGCATAGATATATGACATGTATATTAAATATTTTTTTATAAAAATAATTAATTAATAATTAAATATAATTAATATATATACAATATATTAAAATTTGAGATAAAATATGAAATAAAATAGGAAAGCCATGGTACAAGATTACTAAACTGAAGTGCACTATATTTATTCCTCTCTTAAAACATTTTTCTTTTTCGGGGCGTGGGGATGCGTGGGTGGGTTTAGGCGTAGTTTGGAAGCATTGAATTCAATTGCAGTAAAAAAGAAAAAAACAGGGAATCGCAGAGGGGGGCTCGCTCCTTTTTATCTCTGTTGTGTTTGTTCTTACTGGTGCAGTGCACGCTGACCTAGGTTAACATAATTTGTTGTATAGATTGAATTTGAATTCTTAACTTTATATTATATATACACATATATTTATATTTAATTTAAATAATTCTCATGACTAAGGTTTTGGTCTCCTATATTTTGGGAAAATATTTTTCAACCCCAAAAAAATTTCAAAATGTATGCATATTCCTTAACTTTTCTCCCAAAACACTACGGTAATGTTTGGATATGAATTATGTGCTTTGGATTATATGTTTTGGGAGAAAGAGTTTTGGTAATGGGATTGGAGAATGCGAAATTTGTGTTGGGAAATGTGATGTGTGATTGTTTATGTTTTGAGAATAGTAAAAAAATTATTTTGAAAAAATTTGATATGTTTGTTTATATTTTGAGAAGAGACAAATTAGACTGTAGCGATCAAATCAATGTATTTTTGTTGGGTTTTTAGAGTAAAAATAAAATTAATTTATTTTTTTATTATTAAAATAATAATAAAATATGTATGGTATATATAATATATGTATGTATATATTAGAAAATGGAGAAGTTTTGGGGATAATAAAAGATAAAAGAGGGTGTTTCAGGAATATAATTTGACTTTTTGGGAGATTTTTTTTTTAATGCTTGGTTACATTTTGGGAAAACAAAATTGTTTTCCCAAAATGTAACCAAACAAAGCCTACAAGTTTTTTACCCCAAAAATTCCTCATAATTTACCCAAACAAATCCTATATCATGAAAAGCACACTTATTCCCTCATTTTCTTACTCATCTTTTACATTACTTATTTATTCATCACTTTCTCACTTCACTTATATATATACATATACATATATGTTTCACCATACAAACTCAATAAAAAAGTAACTGATTTGACATCAATAAAAAGTTTGTCTCATCCCAAAATATAAAGAAACAAATAATTCATTCTCAAATTATTTTTCATATTTTCCCACAAAAAAAAAAAAAAATAC
>JACGDI010005062.1:673343-685721 GCA_014898725.1 Jacaranda copaia
CCCCCCCCCCAAAAAAAAAGAAAAATGAAAAAGAAGAAAAGATGCACCAATCACAATAGTTGAAACTATTAAGCAATATTTTTGTTTCATTTGTATATGTATATATACAAATACTAAATTGGGGAAGGAGACTGCAATAAAACTTTAAAATATAAAATTAGAGATTAAAAACCTTTTTTTTCTGTTTAAGAATTAAAAATAAGGAAATAGATGCTATGGGCCTCTTTGGTCTTATTTTCATTTCCATCATTTTCAAAATGTTGGAAAATAGTGAATGAAAATGAGTTAAAAATGAGTTTGCATTTGATTAGATTGTTAGAAAAATAATAATTACAGGTTACGTTAGTTTTAATAAGTTGTAAGTGTAGAGAAATAGAAATAATAGCATAATAAGAGAAAATATAATATAAATTATTGGAGAATATATTTTGAAAATAAAAATAATATTGAATAAAAATACGTAATAAGTTATGTATTTTATTTTTAAAATACTATAAAATATAAAAATAAACTTTGAAAATGAAACAAATGAGCCATATGGCTCCAAGATAGAGTTTTGAAGTTTGAAACAAGAGAAATATTCAAAATAGAACTCTAAAATAGAGTCGGAGAAAATCTTGAGTTGAAACGAAAGTATTGGAATATTTTAAAGTCCAAAAAAAGTCTTAGGTTCAGTCCATCACTAAGTCCACAAAATGTTATAGCTCCAAAAAGAGAGGCCCAAGTATGATAGCATCGATCAAAGGCCCATTTTAACTTCAATGCCATTTCCAAATAATGTATACTGACTCAACCAATATCCAATAGGTTTATGCTAGCGAAATACGGGCTGAGCTCGAGCTCGAGCTTAAATAATTTTAATTGTTTAAATAATTTTTCTTGATAAAATAAATAAAAATATAAAAAAAATACTTTTTATTGAAAAAAAATTATATTCAATATAGAGATTTTGAAGGTTTGATATTATATGAAAATACTAATAACTTGAAATTGAATAATTATTTATGATCTGCAATATCAGATAAAGCGAGCTTGCATGATGCTGGTACTTTTTATTTTATTTTGAATTAAATATTTTAAATTATAACGAGCGAGAAATCGAAACATAGATATCTCTTTTTATTTTGGATTTAGGATTTGAAGACGTAGTATATAGCAAGGGTTTGGGACTTTAACACACATCATAGCAAAAATGGTTTTTGGCAAAAAAAAAAAAAAAAATTGTCCAACGGTAAGGAGATAAAGCCAAAAAAAGAAAAAGGGTTAACAAGATTTTGAATTTCAGTAGACATGAGAGACTGTGGGTAGCTTTAAGCACGTTGGAATGAAAGATTTTATGATGACAGCTACAAGAAGTTGGCCTGAGAAGTGATGATTAAAGCAGAATTATGGCATTAGTTAAGGGCTGTCGAAAGGTTAAAAATTTCCTTGATCAAGAAGACAACCTTTAATTATGACACAGAGTCAATCATTGTTTTCAAGATTGTTGGATTCATAGTCAAGCATCCTATGCACAAATAAAATTGAAAATTCTCTTTCGAGGAAAATCTGCTGCCCTTGTCCCCAAACATGCCTTTGCTGCCCACAAAAGGTCAAAAAAGAAGATTGAAAAGATGAAGAAGAATAGAAAAAGTGAGCAGAAGAGAAGGAAAAAGAACTCATGCAGCAACTTAGCAACAGGCGGCGTGAGAGGAACAAAGGTGGAAAAAAAATAATTAATTAAAATGTTCATCAACATTACATTTTGCTCTATTTTGGTAAAATCTAACAAGAATATTTCGTTGTCTTCAGCACACGTGTCTAACTCTCATTGGTTATATTTCACCGGAACAGTGCAAATGTGGGGTTGGCGAACATTTTCATTAGTTCAAGGGGTAAAATTGAACATCGACAATGGTTGGAGGGCAATGTGCAACGAGGGCTATAAGTTGGGGGTTTAATGCAATTATCCCTTGTAGTAATATGAACCATTGTAGTTGCCACTAGGGGTGTTCATTTGGTGCAAATTGAACTAAATTGAACCGAACCTAATTGAAATTTTGGTAAACCAAAATATTGTACAGAATATCGAACCGAACTATTTGGTTTGGTTCGGTTAAAAATCTAAATATCGAATTTTTCAATTTTTAATATTAATATTATATATCTTAATGTATATTAATTAATATATTGCTAATTAATATATATAATATATTATTAATATATTAGTATACATATATATTAATTGACAATAATTTTTGGTTCAATATTCGATACAAATTGAAATTTCGATTTGAGTTTGATTTGACCGATTTATCAAACTGCAAACACCTCTAATTGCCACCGTTATAAATAGTTTCATTATAATACTTAATGAGCTACTAATATTTACACTACATTTTTGACTCACACTATTATTCACATACCTTTTTATGAATTTTGGCGTTGGAAGATTTTTGTCGAGCAATCTCAGCAAGCCTAGCTTGCCTTAATTTCAGGCTTTAGTCGAGCTTAGGGGGACCTCTCCCAACAACTGACATCACACCTGCAAGTATACAATTACATCTTGTTTGTCCTGTAAAATGTAGAGATTGCTGTTCCTTGTGGTGGTGGGAGTGGCCACTCTCTTCAAAGGCAACCAACACTGTTACTAATTGTGCCATTGCCTGATCAAAACAATCATCATCATCGCTCATGATTGCTTCTCTCCAAATGGCTCAATCTAGCACAGCATGCAATGCAACGGTCAAAAGTTTACCTTTTTATAACTTTACTCAACAGCTTGAACTCTCATTGCTGTGTTCTTGCTTCCTCCTTTTCTCTCCTCCAAATCTTCTTTCTCCACTTGCTCTGCGTTCTTTGTTCTCCTGCAAAAAAGTTTTACAATAGTATTGGATTTTTATGATCAGGGATCCTTTTCTGAGCAGGACTTTAAGACAAAGCTGGACTTGATTTCTGAGAAAGTTTCTGTTTCATGGATCAGAAGCACTTCAACTGGTTTGGCTTCTTGCTTTTCTCTGCGTTCATCAGGCTCACCTGCGGTTACCAAGATGGTACGTGATTTTGCCTCTATTTTCTATTTGTAATTCAGTTAAACAGTTATAACAGGCAGAAACTGTTTCCTACATGGAAACCGAAAATGTTTTGCCAATGGAACTACAATTAGACATCAACATTAGCTTTACATAAATTTTAGAAAAATAGCATTAGAGTGATTGTTTCTTACCATTGATGGAACAGGCTTCTTGAGTTTATCATGCGGTGGAACTCTAAATTATGTTGATTCTTCTAACATTTCATGGACACCGGATGGATATTATGTGTCCACCGGCAACATGACTAGTGTGGTGTTTCCTGAGGGTACCTCATCAACAAGTCAGCCAGTTCGATTCTTCCCTGATTCTGAAGGCAGGAAGTGTTATAGGCTGCCGATACAGAATATCTCATCTTTTGTTCTTGTCAGGGCTCAATTTGTGTACAAGAACTATGATGGGCTTGGGAAACCCCCTGTATTCTCGGTCTCTCTTGGGACCGCTATGACCACTACAGTAAATCTTGCTCACACTGATCCATGGATTGAAGAATTTATATGGCCAGCAAACAAGGATATCTTACCGTTGTGCTTTCACTCGATTCCTAATGGTGGATACCCAGTTATTTCATCACTTGAACTCCGGCCTCTTCCTCAGGGAGCTTACAGCAGCGCAGTAGGAGAGTCCACAGATAAGCTTCTCAGGAGGTCGTACCGTATTAACTGTGGTTATAATGATGGACCACTGAGGTAAGCAGCAGCAGTTTCTGTCTCAGTTTTCTGATCATGGCTATGTATGTAATTTTCCATTTTCTTTGTAATTCAAGGTACCCTCTGGACCTGTATGACCGAATATGGGATGCTGATGAGGATTACTCTCCTTATCATGTATCCTCTGGATTTGATATTCAAAGTAACTTCAATTTGTCAAACATTAAAGAGAGTCCTCCGACTGCTGTTCTTCAGACTGCGCGGGTTTTGGCAAGGTGGAACAGCCTGATATATAAGCTGCCTCTAGATAATCTAGGAGACTACCATGTTGTGCTCTACTTCGCTGGAATTCTGCCTGTGTCCCCAACATTTGATGTATTGATTAATGGGAAAGTTGTTCAATCAAACTACACAGTGATGCGCTGGGATGCCAATAGTCTATCCTTTCCTGTGAAAGGAATCAAGACCCTGAACATCACCTTGAAGACAATCAACTACTATCCTTTAGTAAATGCTGTTGAGGTTTATGAGATCCTTGACATTCCCTTAGAATCTTCTTCAACTACAGGTTGGAATGACATTCTTGAATTTGCAATTTCTGGTATGAGATTTACTTGGCCCAAAGCTAAAGACAATGTTGATTGCTTTTGCAGTTTCAGCACTTCAGGTTATACAACAATCAACTGGCCTGGATCTGGGATGGCAAGATGATCCATGTTCCCCAACACCGTGGGAACACATTGGATGCGATGGAAATCTGGTGACTTCATTGTATGTTAATCACAATTGGGCTTTTTGATTCCTTTTTCTGAGTGTATTCCAACTGATTTCATTGCTAATCGTGGACTGCGTGTAGGAAACTTTTTGACATTAACTTGAGGAAAATCAGCCCTACATTTGGTGATCTTCTGGATCTTAAAACACTGTAAGAATTATGTTATAAGAATCTCCAATTATTTGCTAGATTGTTTTCTTAGTTTGTGGTAACTTAACAATGATTTCTTGGGGCTTCATGCTTGTAGAGACTTGCACAACACTTCCCTTACTGGAGAAATACAATACTTGGGTGGCCTGCAACATCTTGAGAAACTGTATTAGTAACCTGCTCCAAGAAATATTACCTGAAAATGATGTCTTCAATATGAGTAATTCTTACGATTCAATTACTATTCCAGGAACTTGAGCTTCAATCAGATAACATCCTTCGGTTCTGAGTTGGAAGATTTGATTAACATACAAGTCCTGTAAGTCCCACTAAATCAAGTAGATGATCCAAGGAGGACCTTTTCTCCTCCTTATTTACTCTTTCTGAAAAGACAAAGTGAATCTGAAGAAATGGAAATGCGGTTTTTATATACAGGGACCTGCAAAATAATAGTTTGGAGGGAACAGTACCGGACAGCTTGGGGGAGCTAAAAGACCTTCATTTCTTGTGAGTACAAAGGATGTGCTCAATAAACTAAACTTTCCAAGCTGATCTAATACCTTTCTGAGAGCAATCTGACCTGATAAAATGGCAACTTTTCTCTACTAATGACACATGTATTTGATTTTTCTTCTGCAAAATGAAGGAATCTGGAGCATAACAAGCTACAAGGGCCCCTCCCACAATCCCTGAACCGAGAAAGTTTAGAAGTCAGGTGTAGAACTCAGTTCGTCATTCTTTCGGTTTCTGATAGCTGCCTCTCCTAATATGGCCTCCTCTGTCTTTATGTCCATTTGCAGGACATCAGGAAATCTGTGCCTCGCCTTCTCTTTAACGTGCAATGACCTTTCAAGCAATTCTTCACTTGAGACTCCACAAGTCACTATCTTTACCCCAAGGAAGCACAAAAATCATAAGCATGTAGCAATTCTACTCGGTGCAGTTGGAGGAGCTGTTCTTGCTCTTTCTGCTATTTCATATTCAGCTCTCTTGTATATGAAGAAAAAGAAAGCCAAAAACACATACAAAACAAGTATGACAACCTTCACAATAATCGAACATGGAAAATTCTAAGCAAAATTTTTCATTAAGTGGATTCTTTTGTTGTTACAACTTTTAGGATCTGCAATGGATATGCAAAGCTGGAATTCAGCAAGGATCTTTACCTACAAAGAGATCAAAGCAACAACAAACAACTTCAAAGAGGCCATAGGTCGTGGTAGTTTTGGATGTGTGTATGTTGGCAAGCTTCCCGGTGGCAAATTAGTAGCTGTTAAAGTTCGGTTTGATAAAACTCAACTGGGGGCTGATTCTTTCATCAATGAGGTCTGCCACTGATCCAAGTGTGGATTCCTTGCAAAAAAAAAATACTGCAGTGAATACCCTAAAGATACATTAGAGATACTGCTTCTCTTTTGATATGCCGTTGATCATCATTTCCTGGATTGTTTTCAGGTGTCTCTTTTATCACAAATTCGCCACCAGAATCTTGTATCACTGGAAGGATTCTGCTGTGAATCAAAGCAGCAAATACTTGTTTATGAATATTTACCTGGAGGATCACTGGCTGATAACCTCTATGGTGTGTTGCTGTGGCTTTTCCAAATAGTTTGTTTTTCATTCTCTTTGGTTCACTAGACATATTCCACCTTTTCAACAGGTGCAAATAGTAAGAAATTGACACTAAGCTGGGTTCGCAGACTCAAAATTGCTGTTGATGCTGCAAAAGGTGAATGTTTCTTTCATCCTATACTGCTCAGCTAATCATCATAAAAAAAGGAAAAAAAAAAAAAAAAAAAGGAGGGAAATTATCAACACATTAAGCCTAAAAAATGTTCATTTTGGCTCAGGTTTGGATTACCTGCACAATGGAAGTGATCTACGTATAATCCACCGGGATGTGAAGAGCAGCAACATTCTTTTGGACATGGAAATGAATGCTAAGGTCTGTGACTTTGGCCTTTCTAAGCAAGTGACTCAAGCAGATGCATCGCATGTAACCACTGTAGTCAAAGGTACCGCAGGGTACCTTGATCCGGAGTAAGCATTCAAAGCTGTTTACAGATTTACATTTTTTCTTCGGTAATTGAATACCTGAAACCCCTTCTTGTGAATCATCTTCAGGTACTATTCCACTCAACAGTTAACAGAGAAAAGTGATGTCTATAGCTTTGGAGTTGTGCTTCTGGAGCTGATATGTGGTCGTGAACCTCTCACTCATACAGGCACTCCAGATTCCTTCAATCTGGTTCTATGGGTAAGTAAATCTGTTTCTCATACATATCATCATTCAGTTCCACCAGCTCCACCTTCAGCTAACAGTACTTAGAAGGAATCATGCTCCTCTTGAGTTTCTCCTCATAGTGCATCTAAAAGTTACTGACAAGTCTGCTTTCATGTTCACTGCAAATCCTCCAGGCTAAACCATACCTACAGGCTGGTGCATTTGAGATTGTGGATGACAGCATAAAGGGAACTTTTGATGCGGAAAGCATGAGAAGGGCAGCTTTGATTGCTTGCAGATCAGTTGAAAGAGATGCACTGCGCAGGCCAAGTATTTCAGAAGTGCTGGCTGAGCTCAAGGAAGCTTATGGCCTCCAGCTCACATATCTTGCATCTTCTGGTTTTGTAAATTAGGAGATCTCCATAGCTGTTTAGTGTATGTGACATCAATTTCATAATATTTGTGTGGCATATTTCACTTGGTCAAGAGAGGGAGGATGCATAATTTATATGAGAGATTACAGATGTGGCCACAGTGAAATAATGGCTAAGCTATGTGAAAATGGAATTTGTGTTTTGCTTGCTCCCATGGAGCCAAAGCAAGCACTTTTTCCAATTATAAGGATAAAAAGCTGTAAAATTAGAAGAATGCCATCTGCTCAAAATATCATATATATCTTCATTTATTCATATGATAAATTCGAAGTACAACACATAAAAGTTTTTTGGCCTCTCCTGGATAAAACTCAACAAGTGATTGAGAAAACCTTCCAAATCCTATTATAAGACCCTCCAGGAGCATGGTTTGACGGCTTCCAGTATGATCCAGGAGTTCGTATACCAAGTAAAGATGAGCTGAGCTAACTGGAGTAGCGACGCCGTAAATACAGGAATAGTGCTGTCAGAGCAACCACAGCATATGGAAATACCGTCCAAATTCCCTGTAAAGTGATAAATATTAGGTTCTTTGTAAAAAATTATAGTTATCATGGCAAAAAATGAGGCTCACCACTACAGTGGCAACAGTTGCAAGGGCAAAGACTGGACGTTCTCTTAACAAGAACCCAATTGCCAACTGCACGGTGGAAAACATATTATAAATGTAGAAGGCAACAGCTAATAGCTTCCCCCATATGCATGCAACTTTAAGTTTAGAAAGAAGTATCAATAGTTGCATATTGGGGAAGTCATTTTTGGGTGTAAACAAAAGTTTCTTTCACAGATAATTTATTCAAAATGCCATACAAGTTAGAAAGCCATCTTGACTGCTTCTCTGAGCATTGGGTGTCTAGTGAGAGAGGACGTGACATCTTCATGTTATCCAGCAAAATTGAATTACCTGTAATGGAAGAGTAAGCAGTCCACCACAGCAGACACCAGCAAAGAAACACTCTGGTGATACACCCTGCAATCAGATTGAGGCAAAAAAAATAAGTTTCTGACTGAAGGCCAGATTTACTTCACTGCATAGGCACATTTCATCAGGTGTGAAGACCCAAAAAAGCTTTTCCAGAGCTCCAATGCTTGCTATGAAAGTCATCTAAATCTACAGCACTCATCGATGACAAAAGAAAATATGTATTCAATTAAAATATATGATTACTGACCATTGCCCCAGCAAGAAAAGCCGTGGGATTTCTTACTCCAAGAGAAAATCGTTCCACTGCATGCATGATTTGCAAATAAAACATGAGAACCACAAAAAATAGCAAGATGCATGCATGAAACAATGTGGTTCAAAATGAGGCCTGATGAACCTTGCAGACAGCATGAAAAAGGAAATAAAAGAAAGTTGTGATTAACAGAAAAAAGAAAAAAAGAAACAAGAAGAACAATAACACCTGAACCACCTTTTGGCAATTAGATAGTGCAAATTAATTTACTTATCTGCCTTTTCAGGCATATGAAGATACAATGTTAAACATATCTATCTCAATAATGTTGCAAGAGGAACACACAGAAATTAAAATTTTTAGCTGTAACTTACCAAATCCAATAAGATTGCCATATCTTTGCACAGTACGCGTAATGTCCATAGCTTTCTCTTTACCAACCCCTAACTGCAGTAATAATGAAGAGTCATATACAGACACATGCAGCAAGTTTATGTGGATCAAGTATGTATTGTGGCTGTACAAACCTTTGAATAAACATCGTCAGATGCCCCAGATTGTCTGAAAATTTTTCCAAGGTAAAATGGTATCATATCACTGATACAAACTCCCCTGAAGATATACACATCATGTAAGCTGGAGGAAAAATTATACATATTTGAGATGTTAAAAATGCCTAAACTTTCAGGAAGACATAATGAAACAGCAAAGAAGAGCTGAACTTTTAATAAGAGTTTTGGCAACAATGTTAGGTGGTAGGAAAGATAAGGTCAAGGCTGATTGAACAATGTGGTATTGACTCGTATAAGCCAATTAAAAACACCAAAAAACAAACAAATAAGAACACTAACCAGTACACCCACACAACAGTGGATATCATATATGGAGCATTTCTAGAAAATGAATCAACTAAAGATTGCCATGTCCCATCCAAAGAAAGTAATCGTGCGAAGGAGATGCCAACCTACATCATTTTAAATGACCTGATAAAAGGGAGAAGACTAAAATAAATACAGAGATGCAAGAACATAGAAGAGCATGAAACTGAGATACAAGCGGAGAGGACAGACCCATATATTCAAAGCCTCTTCGCTAATAAAAAGTCCGCATCCTGCAGCCATCAGCAACCAAAAGTAGATCCATCTACAACCAGGAAGGTAGAGAAGCTTTTGAATATTCTCATTGTAAAGTTGGAAACTTGATATTGAATGGATGGTCATTTTGTTTATTTACTGGACTGGACGGTAGAGGTCAAAGCATGTATGAGAAGATATATTGATAAAAAAGAATTAAAATGTTAAGAAGTCAAAAGAAGATATCACACATAAACTGCATGCTAAAAGCTGAAGGGATAGCAGGAAAAGTAAGAAAAAGATGGGATACAATAGAAGCATACCCAGGGGCACATTCAGGAAGCACAACTCTATATCCAAAAGCCCAGAAACTAAAAGCACCAGTAGGTGCAGGCAAAGTGGAAGAGGAGGAGCCGTCTAGCAAATTTTGAATCCCAATTGATGTTCCCAGACTTGGCGGCTTTAAACTGACTGATACCAATGTAATCACAGCAGCTATTCCCAGAAGTATTCCTAGTTTTGAGAGAAATGAACTTCCATTACCAGCAGTTTTGTTTTCTAAACTTCCAGAACCCCTCTCTTGATCCTCTGGAATAACCTCAGATTTTGCAGTGTCGGAGCTGTCAGCACTATCATGCTGAAAGCTTTTGATCCTGATTTCAGGGAAAGACAACAATATAACCTTTTGGCAATAACATGCCTTTCAGGATAATATAATTGAAGCATCACGGACGTACACAAATGCACATCCATATTTTGGAGAAATCAAATGCAGTAGGTCGAATTAGATATTCAGTTGTAAGCTGAATAACAGAAATTCATGATCAAGAGGACAAATGACCTAATGTCTCAAATATTTCATTGTTGACAGGCATTAAATGGAAACTCAACAACATTTTTTGTCTACTAACTAATATTATGTTTCATCCATATTATTAAGTCTATAGAATTATAATAGACAAAAATTGTATTGAAATGGAAGCATTTCTAGCTCCATTTCTCAGAACTCGATTCTCTCATGGTTCATAGCACGCACAATATAAGTGAATGAGGACATTGCTAAATTCTACATACACTCTTAATATGCGCACGAACTTTAGAGCTACAAACGCGAGCATGCTCCAGCGAAATACTAAGTCATAAACGCACTCATACTTCTTGGTACCTTACTCAGGCAAAAATAAATAGAAAACACAAAAACGCCACTAATATCTCGCAGTATGATAATCCAAAGGAAGGACTAAAACTAGGAAATTGAAATTTTCGCCGATGAAAAGAAATTCACACACACCAGAAGCAAAAGCCATACCGAGAGCTTGATAACTTGAACAGGAGTTTGGCATTCCCCGAGACATGCCTGGGACGGAAAACGGAAGAGCTAAATTGCAGGTGCCGGTGGCTGGAGAGGTGGACCGCCGGCTCCGGCAGACTGAGAATCGAAGGGCCGTTTCCGAGAACCGCCATGAATGACTGTGATTACAGTGTTAGTCAGCTAGTGGCGGAGGTTGAGAGGAGAAAGGGGTCTGGGCTTTCGGGTGGGGCCCAAACCCATGGTGAGATAGGGGCAAGTGGTTGGGCGGAGCGAATCGTGTGGCCCCGGGGATATGCTTCTGGTTTAACATTCGGTGCGGGTCGCAAAAGTTGCGGGTATTTTGTGGTGCTGGCGAATGGGCGGGTCAAGCTCGATTTGGATAGATCTAAGTAAAATTGGGCTCCAAATAAATTAGGCCCAAATTCATTTTCCATAGCCCAATAATTTCCCAAAAATATTTAAAAATTCCAATAGAAAATAGAAAATTATGATTCACAATCTTTTGCCACATGTTGGCATGCACTTTGTGTGAGGTTAGAGAATAAGTAACATAATACGAATATCTAATTTAAAGTTTTAGGGAATGTTTGGTTATATTTTTTGTTTAATTTTATTATGTGTTTATTATATGGGAAAATAAATTACTGAAAAATGTGAAATTTATTTTTTTGTTTGTTTATTTATATTTTGGGAGAGATATTTTTTACTATCGCGGTTAAATTAATACTTTTTGTTGGATTTTTTGGGTGAAAATGGAATTAAATGATTTTTTGAATGTTAAAATAATATATATATATATATATAATATATATATAATATGTATGTATATATTGAAAAATGTGTGTTTTAGAAAAAAATGGAGATATCTTTGGTTATGTTTTCTGGGAACAACAACCCCAAAATAATGTTGTTCCGGAAAAACATAACCAAACAAAGCCTTAATTATTTCAAAATAAAATTAGAAAATTAACATACTAAGTTACCACCTCCCTTTTGCATAAATCAAATGTATAAAAAGATATCTTCTGCACCATTACTTCATAAATTAATACAACAGCTATAAAAATATATTTGAGTTGTAAATTGCAATGTAAAATAGAAATTTATCAGTAAACCTAACTATTAAAATTCTTATAGGTCAAATCATGACTATTACGAATTTTTTTTAAGGGAAAATAATCAAACACGATCATTAATTTCGAAATTCAAATGGTTATTTAAGTTTTTTATTACTATTGGAATTTCCTCAACACCTAAACTTTAATTTGCCATTTAAGTTTTTAGGTTTCATATAATGTTTGGCAACCTAGAAACAAAGTTCCAAGATTTCTTCTTGTCCATGGCCAAAAGACAAATGCATGTCAATACCTCATTTTCAGGCGCATGTTTTGCGCAATGGCATGTCTCAAGTTTGAACCAACATATTGACATTTAAAATTTGACTACCTAAGAGAAAATATACATATATTATTAAAATATTAAATTATTATGCATCAAATTCTTGTTCTTTT
>JACGDI010005062.1:685815-698830 GCA_014898725.1 Jacaranda copaia
GTACCCATGTGCTATGGTTCTAGAATACTTATATATATACTTCAATTTCTTTCTTTTTTTTTAAAAATAATCCAACTAGGGCAAGAATTTCACCAACCACCATGAATATATTCCTCATGGATATAATCAATAAGAAAGTTGACTTAACACTTAACCTTTAAATACATAGGAAAGTACATTTGCCTTTTGTCTCCACCCTATATTTTTAGGGATAAATATTCTTTTCTTTTCCTTTTTCTTTTTTTAATGTTTTGGTGTTAGGGAAATGTGTAATATTTTGACTATTCTCCTTGACAAATTAAGAGGGGTGGAAAAAACTTTTCGATTCTATTCCTTTATAATATGAAGAAAGGTTTATTATCAAAGAATAAGCTCTTTTTACTGTCCCTTAGAAGTTCATCATAAGAAAAATTGTTTCCATACGTGATTTCTATTTAATTTACTTCTACTTCGAATAATGTTGCAAATTTCAAATCTAGAAGAGTTCTCACTCTATCTTTATTCTTTCAGTCGGGAAAAAGTTCGCTTAACACTCATAAAAGAGAAGCCAGATGTTTGCTATTACTGATTGAATAAACTAAATTAAGTTATTGTCCGAAAAGCTTCGACCCTAATTTATAATTTTAAAAAACTAATTTTAATTAACAAACCATTGTTTTCTTAGAAAAAACTAGAAGATTGTTATTGTCAAAAAAAACAAAAAATGTATGAGTGCATGCTTACTTGACTTCCATTCTCGTTTTATTCTACCTCACAAAGTCCCAATTGAATTGGTAGACTAAATCAATTGCATGCCACTAATGATTGTTGAGATTCTCTGTCCTTTTGCTTGATTTAATGATTGCACTTATTGTACCAAATTGATTTTATGGTACTTCAAGATGCATGATCTTATAATGATTAATCATAATCACTCTAAGTATTTCATCAAATGTTTGTTTTTGCAACTTCCATTAATTTAAATAAAGTGAATTAATTACACTTGTAGTTTCACTCTCGCAAATATTAGCATTTTTTTCATTTTTTTTTAATCAAAGACTTGATTTATCTCGACCAGTGAAACATAATAATATTTATTCTTGATTCTACATATTTTCATTATAGTGTTAAATACTATTATTTTCTCTCAAATCAGAATAAATAGTATAATTTTTTTTTTCATTTGTTTTAAATCAATATGTTAATATCAATATTTTTAAACACTAGAAATTCCAAAAGTCACCATGATACATGGTTTGGAAAAAGGTGTTTTCTAAGGATGATGGATGGGGAAATGAAGAAAAGGTGGTCCATTTATCTAGAACATTGACTCTTCAAAGTGCTTTGGATAATAGTCCCTTTCCAATTCTGATAGGCTTAGTTATTAGGTTTTACAAAAATTTGCTAGCTTGCCTAAATTTCTGAAAATGACATCAATAGGTTGGGGTAGGAACTTTAAATAAGACTTTAAAGCCTCATAACATGCCTAGGCGTTATATTAGATATTTGTGGTATGGAAAGTGATAATTAATTCATTTTTTTGGGTGTATTTTGCAATTATTTTGTGTAAAAAACATAACTTATTTTTTAAAATTTTTATCACAGACTCGAATCCAATTTTATCTAATACAAAAATAAAAGGAGCAAACAAAATTACGTGAGAGAAAGAACTTTTGTTCAAAATCCAATCCGTTTAATAGCATTATTCAATGACTAGAAGTATAGAATTCAGCTTCAATAGTTCACTAAAACGCTTTAGTGATTGCATCCCTTTTTTTTTTTTTTTTCCTTCTTAGATTGATCCTTCTCTTTTTAGTTGCAAGGTGCCTTCAATTGTATAATCTTTAATGGCTCTTGAGCATTTGGGGATTAAGTAATGAATTATAAAATTTAACAAATTAAATTAAAAAATTTTATCATCAAGAAAATATTTCTTGTTTTATTTATTTATTTTCTTTTTTCTTTTTTCTTTTTAATAAAATAATGTTTAAGCTTTTAAGGAAAGAGAAAATAAATACATTCATCGATAAAATATATTTTTTTTATTCTTCACATGAATGCATTATATATGTGGAGTTTTATGTTGATGATTTTAGCCATGACATGAAATTCACATGTATCATTCATTTATATTTTCCAAAGATGAATGACAACACAAAGTAATAGAAATACATTTTTGGACTATACATATGAAAATATATCTTGACAAATTAAACTAAATATTACCAAAGTCTTCTAATATTTTGTCAACCAACTTCTAAAGAAGGCAAACTTAAATAAATAACTCTCCAACCATATTGCATTTATATTGTGGGGGCAAATGCATTAAAAATCCCTTGTTCCCCCTCCACATGGCACAACCTTATTGCATTTATATACGCGTTGAGGCCAAACCTCCACCATCTCTAAATTGGAGAACTAAATTTCAACCCAACTTCAACATAAATCTCCCATCACTTTGTCCTAATGATCCCCAAAAAGGAAAAATAAAATAAAGATATTATTCAAGAAATTTATCAGAAGGAAAATATAATTTATTAAAATTATATTATACGCGTCTTCTTCATCTCTACCCCATCCCTATAATTTTAGAGTTATGAGACTTAAAGCTAGGTTAGGAAACTTTTAATATTTATTGAAAAAAGCAATTTTAAAGAATTTGGGATCAAAAACAGCCAACAGTGATCGTTGAATAAGTTTATTCAATTTAAATTGAATTGAAAATATAAATATATTTGTATCATCATTGTTTTTGTATAAAATAGAATACGTCAATAACTCACATTGTGTGAAAACGATGCGACGTCCAATTATGAAATTTTTTAGGAAAATGAATGACTTGAAACATAGTTGCTATATCAAAATCAGGTGTAAAGAGTCATCAAAATTGCGTTAGTACATCAATTAAGAATACAAAAATAAACAAGAGGGGGAAAAAAGAAGAGAAAAAAGAAAAAGTGTATAAAAAGGAAATCCAACTTAAATTAGCTCAATATGATTAGAGGGGCCAATTTGACATTTTAAAAATTGGTAAGATAATGTTAAATTAATTTTCTTTTAATATACTAAAAGATCACTTTTCATTTAGTATTAGAGACTTAATTTTCACAATAATAACTCTTATTCATAAAATTAGAAGACAATCACACAAATTTGCAATATATTTTTCTTCAAAAATAGAACATTAGTTAATAAATTATTTTCACCTATACCAAACTCTATCTTAATTTTGATGTATAAAAATTTAACGTATTTGATATGGTTTCTATTGAGGACGAAATTCTACATTCAATGCGATTAAACTAGATGTTCTTAATTCTAAAAAACATCAAATTCTTATTTTTTTAATTATTAACAAATTAAAATAAATAAAATGCGAGTACAATATATAGTAAAAATAATAATCGTATATTTTGAAATACTGCTCTAAATTTTTAATCGATTTTAATTAGGTATTGGGCTTATTTGAGCCTACGTAATTCGCTTAGCTTGCCATAAACATATCAATATCCAACTTTATTTTAAAAATATAAATAATGCAACATAGAATAATTATTTAAATTAGGACACATTTGTTTAGTATAAATAACAGGCCGATTTTTCTGTACATAAGATCCCAACACACTATTCAAACTTTCCCCGTGCCTTAACTGACGGCGACGTCAATTTCATATTCCTTCCGTTCTCTCTTCCCATTGGTCCAAAATCGCAAAGTCACCATAAAAGCGCCGGCGTTAAAAACAACGCCGTCGGCCACCTCCCCGCTCCCCCCTCTACGTTACTACAATATTACTACTCTCTGAAAGCGACACAGATCTCTCTCTTTCTCTCTCAACCCCACCGATTGAAATTCTCTCTTTCTCGGTCTATATGCATCTGTATCTATAGCTAGGGAAAGAATATTTTTGTATATATAAATCTCTATGTGTGTATGTATGTGTACATTTATGTAACAGTATAACATCAATCGATGTTTTCACGAGAATTGTGTTTCTAGAAAGAGAAACAGACAAGCGGAGTGATCTGAAAGCAACCTTCACTGGTACTCCCTGGCTCCCGCGCTCTACGTGAATTGTATATTTATATGTGATTTTGTATGTGTTATATATATATCGGAGGAGAGAGAGAAAAGTGATCGTCGTTGATCGCCGTCGGAATCTGAATGCTGCTATTTGTGGAAGGTATGTGATGTGGAATTTTTTACATAGTGTGATTGTGTGTTGATGATAAGTCTGAGTTTATCTTTTGCGTTTTGTGTGTGTGTGTGTGTGTGTGTGTGTGTGTTTTGGTGTCTTTTGATTTGGCTCGTGAATGTGTGAGATTTTAGTTTAATTCATGAAATCGGGAAAAATATACTGAGTTTTGTTTTATTGAACTTTTGCGAGATTTTGTGTGCAGCTTTTTTGACCGTTTGAATGGAAGATGAATCTGAAGTGCGAATCTTGACGATTTACGAAATCTTTGCTTGACAGAGATGATTGTGTTTTGGATTTAAAAAAAATCTTTGCATCAGAGTTACTGGTCTCTTGGATTGACATAATCTGTGTTGTGATAGATTTGATTTTCTTTCTTATTACCGAATTCCGAAATTTCATGAGGTTTAATTTCTTGATTGATGCAGAGTCTTTGCTGGTTGAATTTTGAAGTGCTAGAAGATCAATGCCAGGTACTTTCGACTTGAACCTTGAAAGATATAGATGAAATGGTGTTCAGAATATTGGCTATGGGCTATGTGTTTGATTTTTTCAATTGTTTTATTTTAACAATCAGAAATAGTTCTGGCTCACGAAGATGAAAGGGAGAAAAGATCTGATCATGAGATCATTTCTGAGGATGAGAAGAGACGACGTCGGTTGAGATCTTTGAGGAGAAAGGCAATGAATGGTTCCACAAGAATCTCACATGCTCTGAGGAAACGCAGTAGGCGAGTGGCGCATTGCCAATTCGCCTCAATTTCTACGGAACAGATTCTAGATGAGGAGGAAGAGAAGGCAGTGAATGCTTTTCGTCGGGTTTTGATTGAAAGAGACCTGCTTCCAGCGCTGCATGATGATTACCATACTTTGTTGAGGTATTCCTAGACATCTAATCTCTTCTCTTCTGAAAATAAAAATTTGAATTTTTTTTGCATGTGCTAATTTGACGAGTTCTTAATTTAATTTTTCTTGTCTCTGATCAAATAATGTATCAGTCTACTGGTTTGCGATACCACATAAAGGAAGCAATTTATATATGTAATTTACAAACACACACACACACACATATTAATATCTCTGTCTTCTGGTTTCATTAAACATACAAAAATAACATAGTTCACACAACATCGATTTCCTGTGCTGTGTGATATTATCTGCTTTGTCGCCTATGATACTCACTTTCTTGGTTCTTTAATTGAGTCCGATGAGTGGTTTAAGTGATCTGTTTTCTTCTCAGAGCCAATGAGATGTTTGATCACTACTGAAGAAACTGATTTGGCTACTTGTAAAGTTGTGAAGAATTTATTCTCTTAATCACCTCTCTCAATCACTAACAATTGATCAAAATCAACTCCAATCTTGCAAAAAAAATATGTTCTTGTGTTCTATATCGCCAAATGAAGAAATGGGTGGTATTGCAGATTCTTGAAAGCTAGGAAGTTTGACCTTGATAAAACGGTCCATATGTGGGCAGAAATGTTGAAGTGGAGGAAAGAGAATGGAGTAGACTCTATTATTCAGGTAAATGATGCCGTCATATGATTATTGCTTTTGTCTCTTTTCTTTTCTTGAGAAGAGACGGATTGATGAATATATGCTGGTAATTTGTTGAGATTAGAACTGAGATCATACTGGTGGGGATGATTGTTGACTTAGAAACCATTCTAAAATATCCCTTGCTATAGCTGCAACATGTTAGCTTTGTGAGGACTGATAAGCAATTGATATTCCTTGTGCACAACCAGTGGCCATACATTATTGGGCATCTGCATGCTTATTTGTTTAGCTTATCAGTTGTTTAATCCATATTCATGTGAATTATTATTCTTATAGTTTCTGTCATTTGTACCAGTACACTATTCCTGTTTTTTTCTTATCCTCTATCATACCAGCCAACCCCTTTCAAAATGGTTTTGCACTGTATAATTCTATGGAATTTCTCTCAAAATTCTAAACACATGTTGCAACATGTTACCACAATCTTTTTAATCTCAGTCCTTTTTTTCCTATTCAGTTCTCATTTTTCTACAGAGGGCTAAAGAATGATTCATTCTCTTGTTTTTAAATATTATTTCAGCTTGCTGTCTGTATTTATGTATTGTTTGACATTCTTCCGAATGATTTATGTTCAGGATTTTTTTTATGATGAATTTGAAGAAGTGCAGCGCTATTATCCCCATGGTTACCATGGTGTAGATAAAGGAGGGCAGCCTGTGTACATAGAAAGACTTGGCAAAATTGAACCTAGCAAGCTTATGAGTGTCACCACTGTGGATAGGTTCTTAAAATACCATATTCAAGGTTTTGAAAAAAGTTTTGCAGAAAAGTTTCCAGCATGTTCAATTGCAGCAAAGCGGCATATTGATTCAACAACAACAATTCTGGATGTACAGGGACTGGTGTGTTCTGAACCAGATATTAAGTTTACCTTTGTTTCTTTAAATGATTTATTTCATACAATTTTGTTTGTCAGTGTGAGATATATTATAAATTTTAATGTGCATATTCATCTAATGCAGAACTGGATGAGTTTTGGAAGGGTCGCGCATGATCTAGTAATGCGCATGCAGAGAATAGATGGAAACAACTATCCTGAGGTGCCCCAGCTTCTATTTCCTGAATAGAGTAAATGTGTATATTCTTTTCTTAGTTTGGTCCACTGATAGACTGTTTTCATCATGTTCAGACATTGCATAATATGTTCATAGTTAATGCTGGTAGTGGATTCAAGTGTCTGTGGAATGGCGTAAAAGGCTTTCTTGATCCAAGGACAACAGCAAAAATACATGTAAAGGATCCATATCTTTTTAAAACTGCATAGATTCTGGATAGCAAATGAAAGTGTCAATTGACTAATGGTTGCTGCTTACAGGTTCTAGGTACTAAATTCCAGAATAAGCTATTGGAACAGATAGACGCCAGGTGTGGATCTTTCCTCCTACTGGGACAAATGTGGCAACAAAATGTTTGTAGATTTTGGCTTTTGTTATTTTTTTAACTTTTCTTCTCAAACAGCCAATTGCCAGATTTTCTAGGCGGATCCTGCTCGTGCCCAAGTCAAGGTGGGTGCCTTAGATCTGACAAGGGACCCTGGAAAAATCCAGAACTGATTAAGGTGTGGGTTTGGGATTTGCAAGATCTGTTCATTTATGCAAATGGATATACAAAAATGAAGAATATTTTATTTGTTGCTGCATCAATTTCCCATCTTCTTTTTGCATTTAATCAGGGTTATCCGACTCATACTTGCAGCTGGTACAAGCATTGCATGATGCTGCATCAATATATCCAAGAAAGAATACCAGCTTTTCAGACAATGATGAGTTAGAAATTAAGCTAATTGGTTCTAAGGTAAAATGTTATGGAGAAAAGAGACAAACTTTCATTCTTTTACAGGTCATATGTAACATTTGAACTTTTTTGTTATAGGACTTAAATAGTGAAATTCTTCCAGTCAGCTTTCCTGGCAGGGATGATGTTGAAATCAAGCTAATCGATTCGAAGGTAATATAATACGGATGAAGTTGCTTACTGACTTATTCACTTTCAGGATGTGTGAGTTTATTGAACTAATACTTTGCTTCTCTACACAGGACTCTAGGGGTAAAGCTGTTCCAATTTCCTGTTCAAGACCCTCTTCTCACATTGCCATAGAAGCAACAGCACAATGCAGTAATGTAAGAGAGCTTAGTTATCACTTTCTTCTTTTAAAAGGTTTAACTTAAGATTTTGGTGCAAGTTTAACTAATTACATAGCTGCATTGCAGAGGTGCACAAGTGCATCTGTTTCCCGTTTGTTTGTCTTACATTAATGTATGACCAGAATGAAGTGGAGATTCCTCAAGGGTCCCTCACCAGGTTTCCTTGCAAAATTATAATAGTCATTTTTCACTACATTTGGATATTAAAGAGAAAAAACCTGGATAGCCAAATTAAGCCATGACTAGTAATGACCAGATTTCCAAGATGGAGTAATAGTCCTTGACCTTACTTTAGTATATTAAAAAGATGGTCATAAAAAAAACCATGAATTTTGTGAATTGTCATTATTTCTCTGATGACTTAATTTCTCATTGTGGTAAAATAGTGATTCTTTTAAGCCTATGTAATGTTTATTAGCATAAATGGCCTACTTCTGCAGGTTTATTTTTGTTGTCCTCTTAAGCACATCTTATTTAACCACAAAATTTGTGCATTGGAGAACTAATGTGATTCAGTAGTTATAATATTTGTCTCCATATTTAACTTTTTCAGTCTTGATAATTCTGGTGATTATAATTCGCCCTTGACATATCCCCTGGAGATGCCAAGAAGGCACACCCCTATTTGGAGGGGTGCAACGAGAATTGGTATTTTGTGGTATGAGTCAAGGGCATGGGACATATGATGTCCAAAAGAGGGAATGCTGGTTGCTTGACAAATTCTCTACCTGCCTTGGATAGGGCCATTGAGGAGCTGAAGCCATCTCATATCATGAAAGCTTGTCAAATGTTTTATAACTAAGCTTGAGCTGAAGTATGAGGGCTGATTTTGGTTGTTCTTTTATACTGCATTCTGTTATGTGCTTTCTATCTCTTCCTAGGTGATATATTTTACGAGTTTGACTATAAGAATTATAATTCTTAAATTTGTTTATGAATCGACAAAATTGATTTTCACTTTATGAAGCTAGAGAATGGTACTCCTTAAATTTTTTTATAATAATTACCAAATTTGGTTTTCACTATATGAAACTAAACTTAATCATTGGTATTATCAATACTGGTTAAGTTGTGTTGTAGGTATTCTTAAATACAGTGTGATGAGGTGTTTTTTGTCCCTCAAAGTTTTGGTCTAGCATCTAATAGAAATTATACAGCACAAGCGTGAGCTATCATTGGCTTGGCTAGAAACGAGTACTTTGTTAATGTCAAGCTTGTCTTTCAGAAAAAAAGTCACAAGCATTAACCTCAATAAAGAAAGCTGGTTTTACTACAATTCAAGCATGAGATTAGCTAAATGTTTTGTGTCTGAAAGGACTATATGAGCCTCCACTTGTCTGCAACTTCATGTGGTGGAAACTTTGCACCTCATTAAGGAGACTGCAAGTTAATTCCTTTATTCTTAATTGAGTTAGTTTGCAGGCTGAATTTCTAATTTTACCTGAGTGTTAACTTTGAAGTACAATATTGAAATATATGATCCCCTTCTGTGTTCTGTGTGCAAAATCCAAACAATATTTTCTATAGAATAAGAGCATGCAAATGAAAGTAACCTACTTTATAAATATTACTCATACACCACCTTATTGCTATTTGGCTTTGCTGACTCAGGAAACAGTATTGAGATCAGAACCATATAATTCTGGGGCAGGAGTTTATAATCATATTCCGCCAAGTAAGTAGCCACTATCCTACTACTCTTATTCAGTTGATATTTTTATTTTCACCACTGTAGCATACTGTACACAAGCATGTGGCCAACAAATGGCAGCCCCAATTGCAATTTAAGATAGTGTTGAACTTTATTCTTCTTTTCTCATTTTGCATCAGCATCTATGCTGTTTTATGTTCACTTGTGCCCTGCTTAAAATTATTGATTTTATTGTAATTGCATGTATGCTGCTAAGCAAAACAAGACATTTAAGAATATTTATGGTCAAAACTAAAAGCAATATGAACAACACGAAATGTTGCAGTCCATAAAATTAGTGAACATGTTTAAAAGATATTCAATGAGTCATAGATATTTAATTGTTGACAAAAAGGAAGTGAACACGTTTCTCATAATATTCTTGATTAAACCTTGCAACAGATTTGAATAGGCTGGTCCCAGAACCAAGACTGCCAAAGGGATCAATCTCCACCACAGTGACAGCTGTACTATACAGATTACTTGCGTGCATATGTTTTTTGCTTGGTGGGCTGGTCAGAATATTTATCAAGAAGGAAAACACTGAAGTAATAGGAGAAATCCATCAAAGTACCCATTGTCCAAATTCAAATTCTCAGGAGGAACACAATAGACCGCCAAACACTGGAGAGCTTCTCCACCCGTGCTGCCAGAAGTTGCAGCATTTAGAGAATGTGGTGACTGAACTTCTGAAAAAACCTGCAAAAATTCCACCGGAAAAAGATGACATTCTGCTTGAATCTATGAACCGCATAAAATCCATTGAACACGACTTGCAGAAAACCAAAAAAGTAAGATTATGTCAAGTTGCTAACTCAATTTCTAACGATTGGCCTCTGAATTTATTGGTGACCGACAGAGCTGAATTTGTGTGTGTTAGGCACTCTTTGCAACAGCATCAAAACAAGTGGAACTTTCTGAGTCACTGGAGACTCTGAAGGAGATCAATTTAAAGGTGAGTTTCTTAGTAGCTATTGAACCCTTCAAACCTTTCAAAAGGGGGACTAGTTTGTTATTAAATGCTGGTTTTTTGTAATTGAATTCCCTGCTTATTGATGAAATGCCCCTTCCAATGACAGGGGAGTGGTAGCTGTTGGCTGCGCAGTACCAAGTCTCTACCCCGAAGAACCTAACATTCACTAATTTTAAAGAAGATTTTGCATTTGTATACAATTCAAGCACATCGATATTTTCCTTAAATAGTTTTCAACAAAATCTGAGATTGTTTTTCCAACTAACCTGGACAGAGCCAGGAAATTGCTATCCAGTTGTTCACTCGATAGCTCTCTTGAGGTAATTTCTGCCATCTCTCTCTGCCTGCGTGCGCATTACATTTTTTCATTTTTGATTCTTTTTTAACCTTTTTATGTTTGCCAGGTTTTGGGGGTGCCCCATTTTTCTTGGAGGTGTGAGCTAGATGTGTGCTGTGAAGACTTCGTTTGAAATATCTGGGGACTGTACATGTTTTTGGCAGTTTAAAGTATCAAAGCACAGTTACAATACAGGACAGGAGTTTGAAGAACATGGATATCTCATACAGTTTCCTTCATTTTCTTTTCCATCTTTTATTGTAAAATATATATATATATATATATATATTCAAACTCTCTGCAGCTAAATAATACATGAAAAACCAAACATGTTAAATTTGATCATCAAGTGAATGATTTTTTTTTTCTTTTTTGTTTAAGGAGATTGTTGTTAGTTCTCAACTATTTTTCAAACTCATAATTAATTTATTCACGAACGTAGAATTTATCACCAACTTATTTATTCGTAGTAATAACACTTATGCTCTTCGTAATAATACCGATGCTCCCGTGTCCCACTTAGGAGCTCCATCTTTCTTCATGGGACGGCTAGTTGCTACTCAAGCACCAACTGAAACAAAAGATGCGAGGATAAGTGAGTTTTTTCGTCTCTGCTGTTATTGTTATTAAAACTTCAACACTTGTGGCAGCTTGTAAACAAGAGTATCTTTAACTAAAATCATCCGTACCCGACTTATGCAATTTCAAAAGTGTAGTTAGAATTGTTTTCAGTCATTTATTTATTTTAAGTCTTGACTACTACAAATCTACGATTATATCTAGCATTGCCATATATTACAACTGTATGAGCTCACAGCAAATGCGCTTATGATCTAATTCAAGAATACTTTGGATACACATAATTTCATTAACTCTTTAACAATTAGTTCAAGAGAGACTTAACCTACTTTAATCCAATCCGTTTTATAGTTTTTTTTAATCCAATTTAGTGGAATGAGCTTTACATATATAAATGTAATTGAATAGTCAATTCACATAATACCATTGTCACCGCACTTATATATGTAAGTGATATAGGATGACTCAGCAGGTCTAATCCAACAGCTACAGACTCTATAGTGCACTTCTAGGCTTACTTCGCATCTGAGGTCCAGCTACGCTTCCAGACTCATTGGATTATTACTTTTCCACTAAGGCAGTAACATGGGTCGAGCCACTCGACCAAAACTTCTAGGTCGAGTAAAGTGTTTTCGACCCTATTCGAAGGGAGGTTTTAGGCCGCTTATTCTCTTCAATTATTTCTCTTGTCAACCACGGTCGACCAGAGGGCTCACCCTATCGTCGAATTGTATCTCTGCTACATTTAATGCTTTGACAGGTAGCATGCCTTGGCATTAATAGCATATGCTATTCCAATACCGCCTTTGCTACCACTTCTGTCAGGAAGTGTGCCTCTAGAGTAATATTCTAACCAAGAAAGTAGGAGGTGATGCTATCTGGAATAGTACAGTGATGTGAAATGACCTATATCCCTCATGTAATGATGAAAGTCCTCTACTTTTGAGAGAGGTGTTTTAAACATATCATTTGTCTAGAGAAGGTTATAAATACATCGTTGACAACCACTCTTAAGATAAGCCATTTTCACTCTACGCTTTTATTTTACCGTTCGATTTTCCTACTCGATTAGTATTAACTTGAGCGTTGAAATGCCTTAACCGAGGGCACTTAGATTAATCTGATGTTTGTTAATTATAAATCTCAGTCCAAAGAGATCTGACCACTCTGATCAAATTAGCCCAAACACTTACTCAAATCAATAAAATAATTTTCAACCTCATCAATAAAATTTAATGTTAACAAACCAAAGCCTTACACGAGAAATTACGTTTTGCTTTTATTTTTCCCTTTTCCTTTTGCTTATACTAATTCATAATGCTCAAATTATCATTATTGTTATTATTTTTCACTTCCGATAATCTTCTGTTAGAGCTGAAAGACCTTAAAATTAGTCTGTCACTCTATGCGACTCTACTAGTAGTCGGCGGCACTAGAAGCACGACATCCATCCTGAAATGGAAAACTGCAGCCAATTGAAGACAATGAAACCGGAGCCAATGTGGTCCCCACAAGGTCCATATCTCCATCCGGCGCACTTTAGACCTCCGCAGCCCCCAC
>JACGDI010005066.1:2766-36416 GCA_014898725.1 Jacaranda copaia
ATCACGTGGGCTGTATTACTTGTAAAAGGGGGCCTGTTGGGCTATCCCATATCAATTACATAATTTAAATTTTTAATATGCTCAAATTTGTAACAAACCTTAATAAAAAATCATCAAAATGACAAATAACAAATGCATAATTATAAAAATTTAAATCTAAGTATAAAATAGTTTCATTATAACAAAAAGCAGTACTAAACAATAAAACAGATTCCATACAGGACTAATTAAAGAAATCAAATATTATTAGTCATTAGTATTATATTACTATTATTGCACTTTTTATGTGAAGAAAGATAAACGAACTAGCCTGTTAGGCTTTACAAATTTTTAAAAAGTATAAGTCTAGTCCATTTAGTTAAAAAAGCTATTTTTTAAGCTTTAGCCTAATCTATTTATTAAATAAACTAAACCAAAAAAGATTATAAGTAGACTTGGTCATAAGTCGACCTATTCCCATCCCTAATGTCAACAATTCTAAAACTATAAAATAAGATTAGCAATCCAAATTTTGACTTTTTTTTTCAATCCGATGGCTTTAGACTAACTGGCCAAAGTCAGCTAGGCCAAGTGGTTGATATTATACTTTTAGTAACCCACCTACTCTCTCTCTCTCTCTCTCAAGAAACCAATATTCTTTTAAATAACGAAAATAAAAATTTTCTATAATTCAATGGTAAAGTCGTAAGTCGTTTCAAAGTTTATTTTTTTCTTAATGGTCTGTTTATTGGGACTCATGAATAATTCTCTTTTTAGAATAACGTTACCAACGTTAACCAATATATATATATATATGTGTGTGTGTGTGTGGTGTGTATATAATATGTTGTAGATATTTTTTTATTTTTGTCAAAATATAAAAAATAGAATAAATATAATTTTATAATGACTATAAACATAATTCTCTAGAATTAAAAATGCATAAAAGAATAAATGAAAGCACATAAAATTTTGAAGAAATTGAAACTGGATTAATGGAAAGTGATGACACATATATGTCCCAAAGCTATGATTTCCTCTTTATGCATAGGGGACCAAAGGCTTATCACGAATCAAGGATAAATTCCTATTAGCTTACAGCAATATCTCATCCCATATATATGATCACAAGAAGATCCAGAACTAGCTCCTAATCACATTGCCAAAATACAAATTCTTGGTAATTTACTCTTTCTTCTCTTTGTATGTTAATTTACTTCCACAGAGCAGTATTCATGTAAATTATTGAAGATAAAAATTTCATATCATATAATTGGTACCGTAGTTTTAGAATTTATCTTTTTCTCGATGGCGTGACTATTGTGATTCATGAATCATTCTCTTTTCAGAATAATGTTATAAAATCTACATATATGTATATATTTGGTGATGCATAATATTATCATGAAAGCAGTCAGATTATGATATTATTAACACTACAATAAATTATGAGTCTGGTACAAAATGATCACTATTAAATATTGCCAAGTGGATGTAACAGTTGTATGTGTGTGTATCATGGAAATTTTAACATTAAAATTAAATGAAAGCAAGAGCGTCGCCCGCCACCTGCAGTCCCCAAAATTAGGGTAATCTAATCCTCTCCGACATTTGGGAATCATATAGTTGGAAAAAATATTTTAAAACTGAAAATTAAGATCATAGATGAATACATTGTACTACATTAATGCTCTGCCCAATTTGTATCCCATTGCTGCGTTGTTCACATTAAATACACTACATATACATAATAATATCAATTGAACTTTATCTTATTCAACTTGATCATCTCTTATCCACTCATATTCTAGCAACCACCACTATGTAATAGTCGATCGCATTCCGAACAATTTATATCATTGATAAGAAGCTTCCAATTTCATAAAAATGGCAGCAATGAGATGCCTAACTAATTTTATTCCTTGTCACATTTCCATGCATGTGTATTCACACCCTTCTTCTGCCTCACCTCACACGTCTTCCAAGTCATATATGTGCTTAGCAGTGGCGCCAACTTCCACAACGCCAAAACAAATGGGGCCCAATTTCGATAGGAAAGTTGATTTGGAATTTCAAGAAAAGACACGAAGGACTTTGCATAAAGATTTGGAGCCAATGGCGGCAATGAAATTGATAAACACCCTTCAGTGGCTGGGAATCGCATATCATTATGAAGCAGAGATAGATTTCTGGTTAGGAAAACTTTCGCAGTGGGACGCCTCTGGTCAAGAATCCATGCCACTGCTTTACGTTTCGGCTGCTTAGGCAAAATGCCAGGCCGCTTAGCTGTGGTACGTACATACGTATGCGCATTCATCTAATTTTTCTTTTACTGATCACCAATTATCAACTAACTTTCCTAGCTATTCGCACTTTTTTGTTGACTTAACATATATACTGATTAATTGCTTTATTAATTAACAGATGTTTTCCGAAAATTCATGGTGAATGAGACTGGAAAATTCAGAAAATCCGTATATAATGACATAGGGGGGCTCTTGAATTTGTATGAAGCATCATCTTCAGGTACGAATGATGAGGATATATTATCAGAGGCAATGGAATTTACAGAAACTGAGTTAAAATTATCAGTTAGGCCGGGTACGTACTTGCCGCAACATCTTTCCCGACAGGTGTACGAGCCATGGAGCTGCCCAGGCACCTGAGAATAGAGAGGCTGGAATCCAGATTATATATTGATGAATACAGCATGCAAATCAACCACAATTCTCTTCCTCTGGAGCATGCAAAATCTGATTATAACCTCGTCCAATCATTATATCAAATGGAGCTTGCTGAGATGTCTAGGTAACTTTTTTGTTGATATAAAAAAATTAAGCATCAAGTTATATAATATGATTTGCTTATGGTCATCTTTAATGTTTATTAATTACTCTCATGTTATTCGCTAGAGAAGTTTGTATCTCTTAAAAAAAGGTAGAACAATAAACAATTAGTATGGTCGAAGCATGATATAATAATGAAGACATTATCAGAACGGGGTTAAGCTAGTGAACCACTTACTGATGCTATTTGTCCTTTAGGTAGTGAGAGCAATTGGGGCTTGCTGAAAAATTAAATTTTTGCAAGAGATCGGTCCCATGGAGTGCTTTTTGTGGACTGTTGGAGTTCTCCCTGAGCCGAAGCACTCAGGTGCACGCATAGAGCTGGTGAAACCATAGCTATTTTACTAGTCATTGATGACATCTTTGACACTTATGGCACAATAAATGATCTTTCTCTCTTCAAATGTGCAATTCAAAGGTAAACTGGACTCGGTAAAAGAATTTGTGGAAATTATTTGATATTTTATTGATAAATTATTGTTTGAATATTTTTGCTTTAATTTTTCAAATGGTATCTCGATGCAATTGAACAACTTCCTGAGTACACGAAGATATGCTAAATGGCGTTATACAACACTACTAACGATATTGCCTACAAAGTCCTCAGAGAACGAGGGAGAAATTTACTCCCTTTTCTTGCAAAAACAGTTAACTGTACCTTTAAATATTAGATTTTCTTGCCTAGTTAGGCTTATGCTTATATTATATCCCCAGCAACTGATTTCAAGAGTATAATATTATTGGTCTAATTAACACTATGATTAATAGTTTCTTAGTAACGGCAGTATCTAAATTACCCAATGTTATGACAGTGGATTGACACAATTGAAGCTTTTATGACTGAAGCCGAATGATTCCAGAATGGACATACACCTAGCCTAGAAGATTACCTAGAAAATGGAGTGACGACATCAGGTGCCTACATGGCCTTAGTGCGGGTATTCTTCTTGATGGGGCAAGGACTTACCAATCAAAATGTTAAATTAATGGCCAAACGGCCCTTTCCCAAAATATTTTCAAACTCGGGAAGAATTCTTCGACTCTGGGATGATCTTGGCGCAGCAAAGGTAATTCATTAAGTACTGAAACAAATTCACCTGTTATGATCCCGCATTAGTAGTTCAACAGCTTGCTAGCTTTTAATATATTATATTTAGGAACTGATTCTGATGACAAATGTGAACTCTTGCCGGAAGAGCAAGATCGAGGAGACAATTCTTCTAGCATACAATTGTTGATGAAGGAAAAGAATGTAGCATATGAAGCCCAAGCTAGGGAATACATCGTGCAACACATTCACATTCTGTGGAAAGATCTCAATTTGGAACTTGTGGGTTTGAATATATTGCCCTTACCCATCATAGAGGCCTGCTTCAATATGTCGAGGACTTCACAAGTTATTTATCAACATCAAGAAGATAGCTACGTTTCTAGTGTTGAAAAATTTGTAGACCTTATACTTCTCAAGCCTATTCACGATTGAATTAATCATGTGTACGTGTGGTTACATGTATTTGAGCTTTGAAGTTTAAACATATGCGTTTACTTTGAATTTCACTATATTTAAATACGTATAATTTCATCCGTTATTATTCATGGAATTAATACACTTTAGAACATAAGTTCTAATTGCAAAATACAAGTTACAACATCTTAGTGTCCAGCAGTTTAGATCTTATGTTTTATTCCATTTCATAGATGCATGACGTATACATATTTCCTTATAAAAATAATTATTTGAAAATTAAATACACTTGGCATATATATCAAGTTAGAATAGGAGATGAAATAGGTGAAAGAATGGAGGATCTAGAGTGGCTGTCCAATTAGTCTTCTCTATATATGTTAAGATTCTTGGCATAGTGCCTCACAAACCAATTAAATTGGCATGTAAAACTACTTCACTTGCAATATAATATTGATTGAATTATATTTAATTAAATAGTCAACTTCATCTTATGCATTCTTGATATTCTTCATATGCATTTGGTTACTGCCCTTACATCATACAAGACTACAAGACTTGGTTATACATATGACAGTGATCATGAAACAAGTCTCTATAGTCATGATTTTAAATATTTTAAGTCATAGAACCTTATGAGATAAGACATCTAAGATTTGGATAAACTTACACTAACAATGCATACTCCAATGAGTTAGACATTGCTCCATTTCATGAGCAATCCATGTTAGATATGAATATATGTTAGTGGGTGCCTGTTAGAAAATAAGTTCACTAAATACTAGTTTAGAGAAACCACAAGGTAGTTGAAGTGGCACGTTGGTAGTGACAAAATTCTCTAGCAAACGATAATATATATAATTATTTCTTTAACTTAAGATTCTATAGTAACCTTATATTTAGGTCTTTGTGCTTTAATTTTGGTCCGACTGCATATGTTGTTTGATGTATGAAACCGAAAGAAGCTCACGCTCTAAGCATTACAAGCTACTACCAATCCAATCCAATCCCATTGAGAGTCACTGGAAAGCTATGAAAATAATCCTAAAGTACTTAAGAAGAACTAAAAATTTGTTTTTTGTATACAGTAATAGATAATTAAAACTTGAGGAGTTTTCAAATTCTAATTTTCAATCTTTTGAAGATGATCTTAAATCTATTTCAAGATTTATATTTTATCCCAAATATCAGTATGGTGAGTTGGAAGAATTTTAAACAAGATACTATAGTTGATTCAACCACTAAGGTAGAATACATTGCGGCGTTGGACACCACAAAGGAAGGTGTTTGGATAAAAAACTTCATCCAAGAGTTGGAGATAATGCCTAGCATGCAAGAGCTATTAGTTATCTATTATGAAAACAATGGAGCTATTGTGCAAGCAAAGAAACTAAGATCTCATCAATAATTCAAGCATATGCTTTGCTCAATTCCTTCATGGAGAATTGTGAAAACAATCATGCTTTAATATACTCTAACATTTCTCTCTCACTCCCAATGAGAAGAACATCATCAACATAATACACAATAAACTATATAGAACTCTCACTACCCTTTGTTATACACACAAAATTCATACATAATTTTGATAAAGCCAAACAATTTGACCATTTTATCAAAATATATGTTCCAATTTCGATATGCTAGTTTAAGTTCATAAATGGACCTTTCAAGTTTACAAAACTTTTGCTCACTCCCTTCAGATGTAAAACCTTAGGATTGCTCTATATAGATTTCTTCTTCAATATTTCCATTGAGGAAAGTGATTTTTACATCCATTTACTATATCTCATAGTCATAATATCCGGATAATCCTAATAGACTTAGGCATAGCAACTAATGAAAAGGTTTCCTCAAAATCAATACCAGGTATTTAAGTGTAATCTTTTCTCACTAGTCTCACCTTAACGATCATTACCTCTCTAGCGACTCCTAACTTTCATTTATAGATCCACTTGCAACCAATAGGTACCATACCCTCTAGTAGATCTACTAAAGTCCATACTTTGTTGGAGTACATGAAGTCCATTTTAGATTTCTTGGCCTCTAGCCAATATCCCAAATATATGTCCAATATAGCTTCTTCGTAGGTCTTCAGATCATTATCCACTTAGCCCATCTCATGAAGGAATTCGAACCTTTTGAGTTGCTTTGAACTTTTCAAAAGTTTTAAACTTATACTTCATAAGATATACATGTTCGAACTGAGTATGAATAGCCATCTCTTGCACTAACTTTTAATGGTCCACAAACTTCTGTAGGGATCAAATCCATGGGACTTGTGGTTTGCTCCGATTGTCCAACAAAAGGAGCTTTAGTCATTTTTTCTTTTAAACAAGATTCACAAGTAGGAAGATCCTCTATGCCACTAACGTGTAGTGCTTGGAGGGCTTCTAACTTAGTAATCCTACTTTTGGAAATACCTCCAAATCTTACATGCCATAAGATGGCATCTTCTTGGTTATCTAATTTTCTCTTACTTTATTGAATGTGCATATGAATAATGGTTGAGAATTCAAAATGTATAATCTATTGTTTAGTGTACCATTAGCAACTAAAGAACCATTCTTTATTGCCATCAATTTCCCATTTGATATTGAAAAATCAAATTCTTTACTGTCCAAAATGAAAATTGAAATGATGATCTTAACAAGATTCGATGCAAAACAACATGGATAAAGTACAAGAATGGAATTCCCTAAGTCTAACTTCATAACACTTTCGACTTTGGCTGCAACCTTTGCTCCATTACTTAGGCGTAGGATTATATTCCTATCATTTAGACTCCTTACAAAGGTGAGAACTTCACATGTATCAAATACCCATGAATAAGAAATTATACCCTTCCTATGGGTTGCAAGGTATTCCTCACAATTTCTCTTCCAATGGCCTTTCTCACCACAATAGAAACAAGTTGCATCGGCTTTATCCTCTTTCTTTTTCTGAACTTGACTCGAGGGTTTCAATGATTGCTTTCCCTTCGATAAAGAACTTTTCTTCCCCTTATCTCTATTTCTAGCACCCTTGGCGCCCTTTGACTTAGAGGAGGAAGTAAGCATCAAAGGTTTATCTTTCTTCATAGTTGCTCAATGATCACCAACATATTGGCCAACTCATTAATCATAACCTCTTGCTTTAACATGTTGAAGTTCATAAGAAATTAGTCAAAAGAGCTAAGTAATTATTGCAGGATCATATCCACATAAAGCTCATTGCCCATAACCACGTTCAATTGAGCAAGTTTCTCAATGAGATCGATCATCTTAAGGCCATAATTATGGACACTTGAGCCTTCAACCATTCTAGTATGAAATAGCTCCTTAGACAATGAGTAGCACTTATGTCTAGTTTGCTCTCCATACAACCCTTATAGGTACAAGTGTATCTCACTAGTGATTTTCGTGTGCACGTGAGATTTTTGGAGATCATAAGGCATAATGTTTGTAGATCATTATCTATCTATTAAGTGAACATTTCACGGGCCTCATCATCAGCATCATCACCTATGGTATCCGTCGGACTTTGAATGAGCACATAGGTACTCTTTTCGAAATCAAGAATTATCTTGAGATTTTTAATTAAATGGATTCTTGGTCATTTGTTATGAGATTTCAAAAATCTACAAAGGCAAAAAAGATAATATGAACATGTGATTGAATTTTGACATTGGAAATGTGTTCATAGACTTTCAAGCATGTTTTTTCTCCTACTATTTTATCAAATTCCTCATCCCCATAAGGAATTCAGGAAATCTCATTTTCTAGTGAAAATCAAGAAACAAAGGACTGATAGTTGACCCATGACTTGTGAGACATCCATAAACAATCATAAGATAAGTAATTTTTGCTAATTGCATATCTATGCAACCCTTGATATATTTTGCCTCACTTTTATGTAGATCCACGACTCATTTGGCATCTATACTACTAGGGGGTTTAAGTCGGATCTACTAATCAATCTTTAATTCAAAACCACAATATGTCATTCCACAACTTGTGAGACAATGCATAAGAAGTGTCAAATCAAAGTGTATCATATGCTAAGTAAGTGAGCATAGTTTTCCCTATAAACGTGACCCACAACTCGTGAGATATCATGCAAATATGGTAGAATCTCATGTAACGTGCTATTGGTAGAAGGCATGGATTAATTAAAACTACTTGTAATTTATATTCATATTAACTTAATATTTTGAAAGCACTTAGACTTCTTTAAGTGGAGGGATTTTCTTGCTCTAAAAGATCTCATCATTTTATCTTTTCTTATTTAAGTTTTCTATATCCTATCTATGTATCTCATATATCAATAGAATAAAAAAAGTATAAATAAGTAAATACGCCTAGAATGCTCCTAAGGTGGTATGACCATGAGCCTTAACCAAGTAGTGCACTGAGAGCCATAAATGCAGTACTTGGTTGATTTTAAGTGGGTTGATTAAATCTAGCTATTACATAAATGTATCATGTACATTCATGAGTCTTCATGTCTCATTGATTCCTTTGGCCTTCTTTGTCTCTTTGCAACATTCACTAGAGAAAAGAAATCTTCACTCCTAATGATTCTACTCTCATAACATTTACTACTCTCATAACATTTACAAGATAGAAAATTAAGAGGCATGTAGGCACCTATTTAATACAACCCTTTTGCAACAACTTGAAACCAATAAAGCCATATTTTTATGATCATCCCTATACATTCATTATCCCTTCAACAATCAAATAAACTATAAATAAGAATTGACATTCAATTCAACAAATTAAATGTTTATCTCATAAGCAATTAATTAACTAGCCAAGATAAGCATAACTCCTTATGTATCTCATTTTTGCACTTAATTGAAAATTACCTTGAACATGACTTTAAAAGCATGCAAAAATGTCAAACATAATTTTGAGAACTTACACAACATTTGTGCATCAAATTAGCATGAATCAAATTAATTTTGAGCACAAAACAACACAAAAATAAGCCTTAAAACCCATTCAAAACACTAAGGCTCGTTGCTACTCGGCCAGTGCCTGGTAGCCATGGCAGCAACTTGCCCTATTTTGTTTTGGACCAAGTTAAGGCCATTTTTTGCCTACTTGTATGCACCAAAAAATTATGGACACTTCCATAACATTAGTTCACACATGATAGATGAATTTTCAGATTCAAAATACATTTCAAAAATGGAAATTCAAGTGCTCAAACATGCTTAAAAAATCAAGTGCAAGAAAGAATCAACATTCTCCAAAAATCCCCAATTAAATCCAATCCAGTTGGATCCAAAAATGACCAAAATACTTTAAGGCCAAATAAAACATACTTTATCAACATATTACATAAATCAATGCTAAATCAACAATAACACTAACTAACATGAATTAAAATCCTTCCAACACATAAATCAACACTTAAATCACATATTAGCACATCTCAATTCATCATCAAAGGCGTCACATACAAAATCAGCCACATACATGAAATACAAGTATTTGGTGATTAGGATCAACTCATCACCAGAATCAATCCATCAAAATCCAAATTAAAGCATGAACCTAGCTCTAATACCACTTGAAAGTAAGAGTAGGCTAAGGATTCATAATATAAAACCATAAAAAGGCTAAATATAACTTGGCTACTCCATTCTAAAGATCTAATCATGCTTATAATAAGGATTTAAACTCAAAAAATTTACCTTGATTGCGAAATCCAAAGGTAGAAGGAAAAAGACTCCAATGGACTCCTCAAAGGAGTAATTACGCACAATAGAAAGTCGTCAGTAGTTGACTGCCTTCCATAACTCCAAAAATTGCTCAAAATTTATAGAGAGCATCTCAACACACCAAGGAAGATTTTGTAAAAATTTTGTACAAATAAGAACTTCTGGAGTTCTTCAAATCTTCCACGAATATTACTAGACAACAGTAGTTCACCAAAGAGCACCAAGTCCTCCATGTGTTGGACCTCTAATGTAATAATCCACACACCCAAGGACAGATCTAGTTAGCCTCAAATTTGCTAGACAATGAGAGCATGGAGGTGAGGAAGTGGTGACTTTGAGAGGAATTGGAGAGAGAGAGTGTTTGGAGAGTATGAGCCTTCAACATAGGAAATGTCACACTTTTGGAGGGAAAAGAGAATCTTGTAATTAAACCATCTAATGGCCAGCCACCTAGGTATTTAAGGAAAGGATGGTGTGATGCAAGTTGGCATCACACTTTTGGCAACTTGCTAACTTGCTTGTTAATTTGAAATTCACATGCATTTACATTTAATTAGCATCTACATTTCATAAGACATTTTATCTTATGAAATAATATAATGCAAATTAACTCTAAATTAACTTCAATTGAATTCCTCATTGAATTTCCCTTTAAAATCCAAATACTTGAAAGAAGTGTAATGCTAAGGATCCAATTTAAAACATTCAAAAACTAAAATTTAACATAGATTACACCATTCCAATGATTTAAATCATGCCTATATAATGGATTAAGGTCAGATATAATGGATTAAGGTCAAATTGTTACCTCTTAAGAAAAATCCAACCAAAACTTGAAGTTGTGCTTTCTTTCCCGAAAGCAGACTGCTTCTGGCATAGCAAGGTATGATCAACTTTTGATTGGGCAAATCTCCTCAGATGTAAGCTAAATCTTGACAAAAATAATTTCCAACTCAATGGATATCGTCCAGTTAAAATTTCAACAAAAAAATCCTTTGGAAAGACCTCAAACAGAATCCAGAAAACACACTATTAGAATAGAGGATCACCAAAGCAAGCAATCCAAAATTTGTCTTGCCTCTAATGCCAAAGTACACGCACCAATGAACAATCCTTTTATCCTTAATTCAGCTGGAAAAACTAAGAAGAAATAGAGCTTGGTTGGAGGCCAAAAATGGTGAGGGAGATGGAGAAGAGAGTGAAGTCTCGACACATGAAAGAATCACTTCGGTAAGGAATTTTGGATCTAACATTTAAATGCACAAAAAGTGTGAATCATATTTAGCTTGTGGCCTTCGCCTCTATATCTATATATAGAGGGAGGACTACAAGGTGGGGGTGCCACCTAAGCATGCCAACTTGCAAGCATCTTGCAAGTTACACGTTAATTTGTGTGAATTTGAATTTTATTTGGAATCTACATTTCATCTTATGAAATGTTTACCAAATAAATTCTAATTCCACTCCTAATGAACATTTCATTTGAATTCCCCCTCCAAAATCAATTTTTTATTTTAATTAAATTAAACACTTTAATTTAATTAAACTTTAACTTAACCTTTAAGTCAACTAGCTTAACTTTTTAAGCTAGGTTTTTGTTAACTTAACTTTTTAAGTTAACTTGACCAATTAATAGTCATGTGGCATCAAATTAAATTAACACTTAATTTAATTGGTCTTAATTCAACTCCTTGAATTAATTAGATCAATTTAATAATTAAATTGATCAAGCTGAAATGACTAAAAATTGTATCAACTGATTCTCTTAATTTTGGGCCACCTTGGAATTCTTCTAGCACTTAGAAAATTTCCCTCAATATTTAGGACTGCCAATTGAATTTTTTGTGTGACCCATTAGGTTCTACCACTAATTGGACATGGGCTTCACAACCTTTGTGACTTTAGAATATAATATATTCACCTTAGTTTAAACACCTTTAAATTAACTTACTCAATTCAATTAATCTCTATTAATTGAAAAGTATCCAATTTCCATGGTCGATGTCTAAATTCAAGCCTATGGAGCCTAATAATTGGCTAAATGATGCTTTTAGTGAACCATTTCTAGCTTTAGCATACCATGCAAATATGATCCTTTCTTCTCCTATCTTCATGATAGAGGTCTAGGGTAAGATATTTTTTAGTTTCCTAACAACCTCAGTACTATGCATCTATTCTTAATGTTCGATTCCAATTTGTGACCTCATCTTTGGAAAACCCTTTTTCCAAATTGTCACACTACTTTGGCTATGGACTCTTGAAATTGATCATTATAGAACACATAGGAAATGCACTAGCCCGTCACAAAGACAAAAAGTCAGATCTCATCTTGAATCTCATAAACCTCCATGTGTAAATAGCTCACACCCAATCACCACAGAAACGCCCACTAAGTGGCCAAAGTGGAGTCAAAAAATGAAGACCTAACATAAGGTTACAATGAATTCTCCGGTTAAAGGACTAATTATATGCACTTGTGTAAGCTGGAAAACTAGCCACTACCAACTTACCACTACAACTATCTAGCGGATTCTTCGGGCGAGTCTCCAATGCCTTATTCTTTAACAAGTACCCACTAACATGCACTTATATTATATACAATTTCCTCATGGAATGAAGCAACATCCAACCTTTAGATTATGCTTTATTAGTACAATTCTAGCCAAATTTTAGGTGTCTTGTCTCATAAGATTATATGACTTGGGATATTTAAGATTATGACTATGTAAGACTTATTCTATGATCACCACCTAGTGCGTGATCAAGTTCCGTAGTCTTGTGTGATCTAAAGGCTTCAACCATATGACAGTGAAGTTATATAAGCATAAGATGAAGATGGCCATTTGAAAGAAATATCATTTAATCAAAATTCTATCACAAGTAAAATAATTTACTTGCTAATCTTATTAGGGTGTGGAAAACTATTTCAACAATTTCCCACTTGCCCTGAAGCTAATTCTCCATAGTCTTAAGACCTATCTTCATAAGATGTTCTTAAAAGACCTTTTGCAATAGGGGTTAAAATAGTAGTTCTGCTATATTCTTTTTTAAGGTAACTTTATCCTTGTCACCTCTATCAATTGATATCTCATATCAAATGATATCACATTTTCTATGTTTGGTTCACTGATAAGATCTTGACTCAACTCTTAAGCTATCTTCCAAACACAACAATGGGCTCATACATACTAGGCACCACATCCAACTCTTAAATGAGGTTTATATCCAAACATCTTCCTTTGCAGTTCCCAAAATCACAGATTATTTCACTTTAGTGGTGGGATCAACTGTGGTGTCAAGTTTGGAACTCTTGCAACTTATTACACTGCCATTAAGGCAAAATACAAATGCAGAAATGGATTTTAGGTTAGCTACTTCATATTGGAAACTTGAATCCAAAAACCTCCTCCCATCAATTAAAACTTCCTTTAGGATTTTGTGTTTAACCTATTAGATTCATCCATTCATTGGACATGGGCTCACAACTAATTATAATATTTTAAATATTGAAATACTCACATTAGTTTAAACGCCTTTAAACCAACACTATTTCAATTAATCTCCATTAATTGAAGAGTATCCAACCTTCATGGTCGATGTCCAGCAACAATCCTATGGAGCCCAACTAATTAAATGAAATGAATATGCTCTGATAAACTGTTCTAACTCTATGCTTGCCATGCAAATGTGATCATTCCATCTCCTATCTCCTGAAAGAAGCCTAGGGAAAAATATTTTCTAGCTTCCTAATAGCCTCGATAATTATATTTCTAATCCCAATATTCAATTCCCCTTTTATGAACTCCTATTTGGAAAACACTTTTTTCAAATTATCATATAACTTTAAGCAAAGATTTTTTGGAATTGATTATTACAGAATACATAAGAGATGCACTTGCCCTTCACAATGATGAGGAGATGGATCCCATCTTAGATCTTACAAACCTCTATGTCGAAGAAACTTATACCAAATCTCAACCCAGATGACCCACTACATGGTTGGTGAAGAGTCAAAGTATGAGGACCTAAATACAAGGATATGATGGATCCTCAAGTCAAAGGATTGATTATATGTATTAGCGTGAGTTAGAGAACTTGCCACTACCAATTATCTAGTGGATTCTTTGGAAGGGTCTTCAATGAACTTGATATCTAACAAGCACCCACTAACATGCACCCATGTCTAACATGCACCCAACTCTTTCTCTCTCTCTCTCTCTCTCTCTCATAAACTTGATCACTCTAATTATCTAACTCTTTAGATAATTTCTTCAATTAAGTCACAGTGTTCTAAGATTTGGTGTGTGACCTTTTAGGTTCACCAATTAATTAGACATAGGCTCACAATACTTTGTGATTTATTGATTATGAAATTTTTCGATTAGTCTAAACTTCTTTAAACTAATCACCCTATCAATTAATCTCTATTAATTGAAAAGTACTCAATTTTTGTAGTTGATATCTAGCACAAGCCCATGGAGCCCCCTACCAATTGAATGAATTAATTGAGGGTGAACCATTTCCTCTTACGATTGTCATCAAATTATTGGAACAATACCCCACAAGCTTATTAGAATGGCATGTAAAACTATACCATTTGTGATACAGTTTTGATTTAATGATGTTCTTATTAAATGATCATCTTTATCGTATGCTTTCTATTCTTCAGTTGCATTTGGTTGAAGCCTTTAAATCATACTAGACTACAGGGCTTGGTCAAGCATATGATGGCAACCATGAAACAAGTCCCTACGGTCATGATTTTAGTATATTCCAAGTCATAGAATCTTATGAGATGGGACATCCAAGATTTGGATAGATTTGCACTAATGATAGATATTCCAAGTGATTGGATATTGCTCAATTTCATGGGCAATCTATATGAAACATAATTGCACATTAGTGGGTGCTTGTTAGAGAACAAGTTTACTGAAGACATACCTACAAAATCCACTAGATAGCCATAGTGGTACATCGTAGTAGCATGTTCTCAAGCTTACGATAGTGCATAAAATTAGTCCTTGGACTTGAGGATTTATGGCAACCATGTGTTTCGATCTCTATGCTTTGACTTTTCCTCAATCATGTAGTGGATCATATGGGGTTGAGATTAGGCATGGAGTTTCATAAGATCCAAGATGGGATCCATCTCCTCATTGTTGTGAGGAATGAGTGCATCTCCTATATATTCTATAATGATCAATTCTAAAAAATCCTTGCTCAAAGAAGTATAACAATTTGGAAAAAGGTGTTTTCCAACTCTCAGGTCATAAAGAGGAATCAAACATTAGATGTAAGTATATAGTCATTGAGGCTATTAGGAAACTAATAAATATCTTGCCCTAAGCCTCTTTCAAGAGATAAAAGACAGAAGGACCATATTTGTGCTGTAAGTGTAAGCTACAATGGTTTATCAGTATATAATTCATTCATCCAATTAATTGGGCTCCATAATCTTGTTACTAAACATTGATTATAAAGATTGGTTACTCTTCAATTAATAGAGCTTAATTAAAGGAGTTTTTAGTTTAAAAGAGTTTAAACTAATATAAATATTTTAATATTCAAAATATCACAATGATTTGTGAACCAATGTCTAATGAATGGATGAATCGTCACACAAAAAAATCAAAGAAAACTCTTATTTGATAAGAGAAAGTTTCTAAGGAGTTAGAAAATTTATGCTAGGCATTTTGGAGAGAAAATGGTTGAATTATTTAATTGGTTATTTTGTCTTGATTAATTTAAGTGTAAATTAATGAAAATAATTTAAGGAGGTAAATTAGGCTAATTAAATTAAGGCGTTAATTATATCAGTGTTGTATGACCATTAACTACTCAAGTTAACTTGAGGAGTGAAATTAACTTTAACTAACTTAAGGAGTTAAGTTGAATTAATTAAATTAAAGAGTTAATTTAATTAAATTATGAATTTGAGTTTTGAAGGAAAATCAAATGGAAGAATCAATTTGAAATTAAGTTAATTAGCATTTCATTTCATGAGATGAAATGCAAATGTTAATTAAATGCAAATGCATGCACAAGTTGGCAAGTTGGCCAACATGCATGGAGGGTGTGATGGAAGCATCTAGGAGCTTCCGTCCCCTCCATAAATAGGACATGTGGCCGGCCACTTTGTGTTGATGGCAATCTTCACATTTTTCTTCTAAAAGTGTGATATAATTCATGTGTTGAACAATCACACATAATTCACTCTTTCCTCTCTCCTCTAAAGCCACCACTCCCATCACCATCTTCCTCTCTTATTTTAGCAAAAGTGAGGTTGATTTAGAGCTTGCCTAAGGTGTGTGGACCTAATCATTAGAGACCTAACTTTTTGGGGACTAAGAATTTCTTGGTGGATCATCATTCGCACCATTTTTTGGAAGCACCATTGGGCAATCTATTGGAGGCGGATTCCAGAAAATTTTGGCCAGAATTTCAGTCATTTGGTGCAGCTTAGATCTGCCAATTTTTCTTATTTTTGTAACATTGGAAGAAAAGCTTGTAGATCCAACTGTTGGAGCTTGAAAATCTTCCAATAGAAGAGTTTTTAGAGTGATCTTATCAAATGTTTTATTTCTATTTGTGATGGCAAATTTTTTGTCTTCAAGTCCTTATTTAGAGCAAAATTATGATCTTTGGGATTAGATGATTGGTTTTATTCTTGCCTATTTTGGTTTTAATATTTGAATCCTAATCTATCTCTATCATTCACAAATATGGTCCTTTCTTTTCTTATCTCTCGAAAGAGGCCTAGAGCAAAATATTTGTTAGCTCCCTAGTAGCCTCAATGACTATGTATCTATTCTTGATGTTCGATTTCTCATTATGACCTCAACTTTGAAAAATTCCTTTCTTTTAAATTGTCATATCACCTTGTACAATGATTTCTTGAAATTGATCAACTTAGAATACATAGGATATCAACCAGTTCTTTACCAATAGAAAAAATGGATCCCATCTTAGAACTCAGCAACCTCCATACTTAGGTAGCTTAAGCCCAACTTAAGCCCTAGGTGACCCACTATGTGGTCAAAGTAAAATCAAAGCATAAGGATCTAAATACAAGGTTACTGTGGAACCCAAGTCAAAGAACTAATTATATGCACTATTGTAAGTTAAAGAACTTGCCATTATCGACATGCCACTATGGTTACCTCATGGATTCTCTAAGCGGGCCTTCAGTGAACTTGTTTTCTAACAAGCACTAACTAACATGCATCTATGTCTATCATTAATTGCTTATGAAATGAGGCAATATCCAACTCTTTAGAATATGCATCATTATCTATCAAAATCTTAGATGCCCTATCTCATAAAATTCTATAACTTGGAATATTTAAAATCATAACTATAGAGATATATTTCATGATCCCCATTATATGCGTGACCAAGCCTCATAGTTTTGTATGATTTAAGGGTTTCAACCAAATGTATGTGAAGAAATCATAACTGCATAAGACGAAGATGGTCACTTTATAGAATATCATTCAATTAAAACTGTTACATTTTGTAGTTATACATGCTAATCTAATTAACTTAAGACCCTCCGATGCTTAAGTTAGTAAACTAGAGAGAATAGAGAGAATATTTATCTTGGATAAAAACTAAAATGGAAGCGTACCTTTTAGAGGGTATCTCATGGCCTATTTATAAGGAAGTAAGGCGGTATATTCTCAGTATAAACCTTCAAGAGCCCTAGAATGAATTCTCTTTTGAAATGATGTAATAGTCACTTATCAAGGGAACAGATATGCTTGCATAATGATTTGATAGGGAAAGTTGTGCACTCTATTTGTTGCTTGACAACTTTTGTTTGAATTGGAATTAGAGTTATGATGCAATAATGGGATAAAAATAAAATGTATGGTGTCCTACCAACAATAAAGGTCGTCGCCCTACAAGGGGTTAAGGCTTTGAATATCATGAGACCGACTCAAGGTGAGACACTTAGCCCTATAGACATTCTCTGACTCAAGGTGAGATGCTTAGCCCTATAGACATTCTCTTGATGTGTCTAGTCAAGGAGTGCTAATCTCAATTTCATGGAAATTGGGACTCTTCACTATCTTCAGCCCCCCAACCCTCAAGTCCAGTAAATGAGGGCATTGTGTGGAAGGCTAGGCAAAGGTTTCTTTGGAGTCTCTCAACCCTTGATCGACCCAACCTCTGCAACTTCCTAAAGATCATGTTCAAAGCACAACCTATTATGTCACACTTGCTCTCCTCATAGAGATCATTGGGGTTTCTTAAGTGGACTACTATCTCAAGCCCGTCATCTCACAAGGAATACTTATACATGGCATGGGTGCTTTTTAGCCACCCAATCTTTGCCAATAAATATTGAGGCATCATGAATAGTTATGTCATTACAGGTTGCTTCACATTTATCGCGTGTGCTGCAAAGGCGCGTCTGACTATATTGTGTATGCCTATTATGTTTCCCAAAAAAGACAAATGTTAGGTTTCACTCTTTAAGAAGGGAATTTGAATTTACCTCTCTTCATATCTCTACTCTTTCATCAACTTTAGAGTGTTGCCGAAGCAAAAACATCCCGAGTTTATAGTTGATCATTTACATTGTATGCACCCCCTTAACTAGGGTGAGCTCTCCCCTTCTTTCCTTATTCCTATTTTCTTCTATTTTTTTTGGGTTCCTATTGCCTTGGGTCAATTTTCTGAGTATTAGTTCTAGGTTCTTTTATTCTATGGTGAGGTGAGCATGTAGTTGAGTTCTTGCATGGGAGATGATGTAGTCTTCACATGGATGGGATCGAGGTTGCCCCTAACGAAGAGAAAGTGACGTCCCCATAGGCAAGAGAGCTTCTGCATTTCGTTTCCTGGGGCCATCTTGATACTTTGGACCACTTCATCGAGATATGTAATAGTGTCAAGGAGAATATTTTTTATATAAAGGAAACCTTTCATATTCCAAATGAATATGAGATTGTTGTTCCGGGGCCAACAAACTTCATGGATAGGCCCTTTTTTGGTTGTATGGTTGTCTATATACCAACGCTGCTTTGTAAGCTTTGATTTTCGATAGTGCCCATGATTGAGGGGGATCGATGTCTGCCTTACTCAATTATTGCCTAACTCGTACTCTTTGATTTACTCCTTTATAGTGATCATGAGATTAACCGTCCACCTATTTTTGCAAACCTTTGCCATTTGTTTCAGTATTCCCCATTCTCCACGAAGCCCATAAAGAGGGCAAAAAAACCCTAATGAGCTTAACTCCATCAAGAATAAAATTTATAAATATCAAGTGTGGAAGATATATGAGGGACAGGAAATCATTTGCAAAAATTCTCAAAGTGGAAGAACTCTCGACAAGAGCATAACTTTATGCGTGTATTCTTGAGAGGGCAAACTAACATTTTGCTGTTTTTCAAGAAGAATCTCAAACCCCTTATGAGCAGCATCATTAAGTAACCTAGATTTATATTTCGATGAGTTGATTTGAGAATTAGATCACTCTCTAAATTTGTATTTTTTGTGAAAGATAATCAATATATAATAAACACATGTTTTATTTTTCTTGATAATGTTAAATAAAAATAAGATTTTTATTGCTGTATGAATGGGAGGCTCATTTTGAGTAATTGAATCCTACTTCTCAATTGTTTATTTTGAAACTGTTTAAATATTTAATTTGACTACATCCAAGAGTTGTTGGGTTAATTATCATTAAAATTGTTAAATTCACAATATGGTTCTTTTATTAAATATGGTTAGAATTTGTATGTCAAGAAGAAGTCGATATACTAAAAGTGTAATATGTATCTTTAATAATGTCTCTCGTTTCGTTGTTGTTTATTGCATCCATTGTTGGATGAGGATTTATGGCGAAGCAGCATATATTCATTTATTATTAATAATAAAACAGTCATCGTGACGAATTAGTGAAATTAATAATCTAACTGTTAACTTAATTGAAGATAGCAAATTATGATAGAGCACTTAATTTTTAGCTCTGACTCACTATTACTGATATAGGGTTGTGATTTATTGATTTGAATGATTTCAACATAAATATATGCTTAAGTTTTGAATTTATTAGAATAACAGGAGTTGCTTAATTAATTTCATATGTCATTGTTATTTAATCAATTTGGTCATAAGGTTAACTTTGGTTGATGCGCATCTTGACAAGCTTATGGATTAATTTGTATTTGTTTGCACATGTCTATTGGAATATCATGTTTAAGATTATGTGTTGGTTTTCAGAGATGAGTATGCCCATGAAAGACACCATGTATCTGAAGCATCAATCAAGAATATATGCCTATATTGAAATTGTTGGTTTTTAGTGGGACTTTCTATTTTATCAGGACCATATCTTACAACAAAATTAAATTATTTTTGCCATGATTTCATATTATTTTAGAAACATATGTCTTACTTTCACCAAAAAAAAAAACAGAAAGAAAGAAACATATGTCTTACAAAAATAAAATAAAATCTTATTAGGATTTAAATTGCTGTGGAGATTTATTTACTAATTACAAGAAATCATCAGGCTACACCACTACCATGTTTGAATTCATATTGGTAAAGTAGCTTTATATTGTTAACATGGAAGATCTATATGTCAACAAGGGGTTCAATCACTGTTATGAGCCTAAATTGATAGTTGTATTGGTGCAGGCAGCATTTGAGATGTTATCTCCCTGTCATGTTCATTATTTTGTGAGGAATGCGGTAGTACAACAAAATCAAGCGTTAAAAACACTAAAAAATACCATTTAGATAATATTATAATGATAATTTTATATAACATTTGAGATGTTATATCCATGTAATGTTTATTATTTAGTGAGGAATGTGGCATTACAACAAAATCAAGCGTTAAAAACACTAAAAAAAGTCATTTAGATAATGTTATAATAACAATTTTATATATAATGATATTTTTTAAAAGTGTCATTTGTAGCGATGTAATTAAAGATATAAACTTCAATAAATTATTTTTGTTTTGACATTAATAAAATGCAATAAAAATTGCATCAAATGATACATCAAAATGTCATAGAAAATGTATTAAATAACATGTTAAAGTGCCATTAAAAATTATTTTAAATGACATATTAATGTGCCACTAAAAAATTACATATAATGGTAGATTAAAATGCTACAAAAGTTCATTTAAATGACAAAGTAATATATAATAAAAAAAATACAATAAATAGCATGCTAGAATGTCACAATAATACTTTTAAATGACATACTAATGTGTCATAAAAATACATATAGTGATATTAAAATGCCACAAAAGATTTCTTCGGATGACTTACTGACATATTAAATAACATACTAAATTAAATGGCAAAAAGATTCTTTTAAGTAGTATCTTAATATGTCTCTGGTACCCCATATATGAGACTCCAATATGATCCAATTATTTTGTATATGACTTGAACCTACAATATTTTACCATCAAGCTACCTATCAAATATTAATTATAAATATTCAAATTATTACATTTTTATGCTTTAAAAGCATATTTTATTAATTATTTAAATATACCCTCAAAATTATTTTATTGAATAATATATTTGAAAAAGTGTGAGACATTACATTTAGAGAGAAAAAAATTCGAAAAAATAATGCATAGGTGAAGAGGAAAAATGGGCAAAAACTTAAATTTTTTACACTTCTTGAAAAATATGGTTAATTTAGTTGATTTATTAAAATTATATTAAATTATTAATTTAATCAATACATTACTATATGATATAAATTTATAAATTTTATAGTTATTAATAACTATATATACTTTATCTCTTTTTGTGATATTTATTTCATGTCACACCACAACTAAATTATGAGATTTTTTTAAGAAAAAAGTATTGTTGCTTGTTAAATGCTTTTAACATATAGTTATGTTAGTAATTTTAATAAAATTTTATTTTTATAATATTTATTAATCAATTACCACTAAGTATTATATTATAGTGACTTTTTTTTTTATTGCCATCACTATATTATAATTAATGTGTCATTATAGTGCAAAACGATGTCAAATAAGTGCCACTGAATAATTTTTGGTATTCTTTTTAAATGACACCATAAATAAATATCAATGGTATTTTTTAAGAAACAAAAATTAGTAGCATTACTTAAATGTCTTGCAGATATATTTATGTTGTATTTATAATCAAATGTTACTTTTTCTGTTATCACTTATCAATCAAATGCCTCTAATATATTGTATTACAGTGACATTTTTCAATAATTATTATTATATTACTCTTGTATATCATTATACTATTGAATGTCACCAAGTTAGTGTCATTAAATATTTTGTGATAGTTTTCTAAGTAACACTATAAATTAATATGAGTGACAATTTTTAAGAAAATATAGTGGCACTAGTTTAGGCTTGTCAATGGGTAGGGTGAAACCCTATGCATGTCCATACCCTAAACTACCCATATGATAGGGCCCTATATTTTACCCTATTCTAAAATACCCATACAATGAGACCCTATACCCTATCCTACTCTAAATAACTCAATACCCATTGGGTCTAACTTCTTGAATATAATTTTTTAATGTATTATTATTATTATTATTATTATTTTTTGTATTAACAAATTCTTCTAGTATATGATAACAAAAAAATATCATTGAAATTTAATTAGGATAGATTTAATTAATTATATACTTTTAATTTTATTATAATACTTTTAATTTTATTATACTAAATTAATAAAATAAAAAAGATACTATTTTTCCTTTTAAAATCTAAATTGGTGAGTAGGATATCATATATTAGTCCACTTTCTCGTATTGTTGGTTTGATCATACACTAATTAAGCACTACTTTTTTAAAAATATTATTTCTTTTTTAAAAGAATTTATAATTTTAATTTGATCCAATAGTTTCTTTGTGTAGATAAAAGATATTACAAGTGTCAAATAGCTCTACTTTCTTTCATAATTTTTTTTATATTTTTCTCTCTAATTATATTTTTTATCTCTTTAATTTTACATTTTTTATTTTTTCAAATAATTTTTCAATATAAAAAATTTAAAATATCACATTAAACTATAAACTATGTGCCATACTTTATGATAAATAGATTAATCTTTCATCGTTATTTTCTTAGATGCCATGGTGGACTCATATTTTGTGAGCATATGCTATTGATTCTAAATGCAACACTTGACTAAAGGAAATTAAGATAAAAAAATGTGCATGATGTGAATAGAATAAAATATTTTATATTAAAATAAGGATCTATAAATTATTGAAAAAAATGTATTATTGTATAAAAAGATAAATATTTTTAATTATATTTATATGTCTATTAAAAAATTTATCATTAGTCTATTTTTAATTTAGGGTATGAATTTTTATGTTAATAGTTAAATTTAGATATTAGGATAATGGGTAATTATTGGGTATGGGTCATGGATAACACATGGGTATAGATCCTATCCGTACCCATTACATTCTTTTTAATGGATATGGATAGGGTTTGGGTATTGAAAGTTATTTTTTTGGGTCTAGGTAGGGTAAAACTCATCCATTGACAGGCCTACACTAGTTAAATGCCTTTAAATCATATTTTTGTTGTCATTTTTAATTAAATGTCACCATTTTATATATCATCTAATAATTAAATGTCAATAAATATTTTATTATAATAATGTTTTTTTTACTATCATCATATTACTGTTGTGAGTCATTATACTATAAATGCTACTAAGTTAATGTCACTGAATATCTTATATATATATTTTTCAAATGACACTATAACTACATATTAGTGGCACTAGTTATATGTCTTTGAAATATATTTATCTTGATATTTTTAATCAAATATCATTATTTTATCTGTCATTTAATAATCCAATGTCATTAAATATTAAATTATAGTGGCATTTTTTTACAACTATCACTATAATATTATAAAATATTACCAAATTAGTGACATTATAAAATATTATAATATAAAATATACAATGACATTTTTTTAATGTCATTGTATATTATAAAATATTACCAAATTAGTGCCACTAAATGTCAATTTTCTTGTAGTGTAGGCACAAACAAAACTTGTAATTTAGCCCAAGTGTCATATTCTCTATATTGTTTTAATTTTAAAAATTATAGTATGGTTTTATTTACAGGGAACTTATTTAAAAGTACCAAAAGCACTTTCCCATTTTGTGATTAGTCCCCACTTGATTTTCTTTAGAATAAGCTCCCTAGTTTTGTTTAAATCTTAGAGATCACTCCTTACTCATTTGATTTGATAAAAATGCCCTTAAATATAATAATAAATTATAGAAATAATACAAATTAGAAACTCCAAATTGCCTCTAGAAATGACTCCAAATTTCTGCCCAAACAGAGGATCTCCAAAAGACTATCCAATTGTTTTGCCTCTAATGATAAGATCCACATACCAAGGGACAACCAAATCTATCCTATGTTAGTTGGAGAACAAAGAAGAGATATGATAGGATGAAGGCTGATTTTGGAGGCAGAAGATGAAGAAAATATGAAGTTTCAACACATGAGGCAACACATGGGAAATTAGAGGGAATGAGAGAATCTAACAATTAGATCTAAAATTCTTGTGCATCACATACATGTGGCCGGGATGGAGAGAAGGCGTGATGCTTATGTGGCATCACACCTTCCTCATGGTTGGCGCCAACTTGCTTTCCAACTTGCAAGCAAGTTGCATGTGAATTTGAATTTTATTTAGAATCTTCATTTCATATAATGAAATGTCATCCATGTTCAATTCCTCGTGGCCTTGATACTATGTCTCTATTCCCATGTTCAATTCCTATGTACTACCTTGTGCAAGGATTTCATGGAATCAATTATTATAGAATACATAAATTGATACACTTGCCCTTCATAATGAGAAGGAGTCAGATCCCATCTTGAATCATACAGAACTCCATGTCTAAGTAGCTCATACCTAATGTCAACCCGAAAGGCCTGCTAAGTGTTCAAGGAAGAGTCAAGACATGAGGACCTAAATACAATGTTACCATGGGTCCTCAGGTTAAAAGACTAATTATATACACTAGCATAAGTTGGAGAACTTGTCACTAAGGCTTTCTAATGGATTCTCCCAGTAAGCCTTTAGTGAACTTGTTCTCTAACAAGTACCTACTGGCGTACACTCACATCTAATATGGATTGCTCATAAAATAGAGTAATGTCCAACCTTGGATTTATGCATCATTAGTGAAAGTATATCCGGATCTTAGATACGCTGTCTCACATAATCCTACAACATGGAAAATTAAAAATCATGATCGTGTAAGACTTATTTCGTGATCACCATCTAGTGTGTGACCATGCCCTACAGTCTTGTGTGATCTAAGGGCTACAACCAAATGCTAGTGAAGTAATATAAGCATAAGATGAAGTTGCCCATGTAAAATGAATATCATTTAATCAAGATTGTATCATATGTAAAATAGTTTACATACCAATTTCATTGGCTATGGGGTACTATTCCAACAATCTCTCACTTGCCCTGTAGCCTTAAGACCCATCTTCTGAAGTTGCCTTTCAAAGATTTTCTAGGTCAAAGGTTTAGTTAATGGATCTACTATGTTTTTTTCTTAGGCAACTCTTTCCATTCTAATGTCACCTCTACTAATGATTTTCTGAATCAAATAGTATCATCTCAAAATGTGCTTAGATCGCCAATGAGATCTTAGCTCCTTAGCTTGTATAACTGCACCGTTGTTGTCACAGAAGACAACTATAGGCTTAGCCATGCTAAGCACTACATTTAACTTTAGGTGAATTTTTTGATCTAAAGTCCTTTTGTTGTGACTTCTGAAGCCGCAATATATTCTTCTTCAATGGTAGAATTGCTCATGGTGTCATGTTTGGAACTCTTCCAACTCATTGTGCCGCCATTGAGGTAAAATATAAATCCTAAAGTATATTTTAGGTCATCTACATCTACATTGCCATGTACTAAAAATAAATCCTTAGTCATTCTCAAGTGCTTAAGATTTGCTTAAAAATAAATCTACATTTAGTGACTCTCATCGAGGTTAGATTGGAAACAGCTCATAACACTTAGTGTATGTGCCATATTCAATTTTGTATATTAAACAACATACATTATGCTCATAATAGTGAATGCATAAGGTATGTGGGACATCTTCCATCTCTTTTCCTCCGTCTTGAGGGCCATAGACTTAGAGAGATGAAAACCAAGTCCCATAGAGAGGAATTCTTTTTTGGATTCTGTCATACTAAACCTTTTTAGTATCTTGTCAACATACAGGATTTGGGAAAGCCCAAGCATCTTTCTCAATCTATCTTTATAGATATGTATTCCTAATACATAGGATGCTTCTCCCAAATCCTTCATGAAGAGTTATGTAGATAACCATACTTTAGTATGCTCTAACATTTCTCTCTCATTCCCAATGAGAAGAATGCCATCGACATAAAGCACAATAAATTTTATACTACTCCTACTAGAATTTTTATACACACATGGATCATACATATTTTTGACAAAGCCAAATAATTTGACTGTCTTGTCAAAATGTATGTTCCAACTTTGGGATACTTGTTTGAGTCCATAAATAGATCTCTCGAGTTTGCAAAATTTTTGCTCATTCCCTTTCGATGTAAAACCTTGTGGTTGCTCCATATAGATTTTTTCTTCAATGTTCCTATTGAGCAAAGTAGTTTTCGCATCCATTTACCATGTCTCATAGTCATAATATGTGACTATGACAAGTAAAATCATAACAAACTTACGCATTGTGATTGGTGAGAAGGTTTCCTCGAAATTAATATCAAGTCTTTGAGTATAATCTTTTACCACTAGTTGCACTTTAAAAATCACTACTTTTCCATTGACTCCTAGCTTTCGCTTATAGATCCACTTGCAACCAACAAAAACTATTCCCTCCGTTGGATCTATCAAAGTCCATAATTTATTGGAATACATAGAGTCCATTTCAAATTTTGTGGCTCTATGCCAATATCCTAAGTTTATGTCCAATATAGTTTCCTTATAAGTTTTTAGATTGTTATCCAATTGGCCTATCTGATGAAGGAATCCAAACCTTTTAAGTTACTTCTTGATTCGATCCAACCTTTTTAGAAATTGTGTGTATGCTTTTGACGCTTTATTATTTCTATCGCTTGTGGAATTTGATGATTATCTCAAATTTCATCAAGTTCAACAACAACGTCTTTTCTATCTAATAGAAATTCATTTTCCAAAAAGATGGCGTTCATTGAAACAAGCACCCTTTGTTCCAAGGGATCACTAAAATAATAACCCCAAGACTCCCTTAGGTATGCTACAAATTTGCACAAGATGGATCTACTATCCAACTTTTCTCCCACTAGTCGTCTAATGTAAGTGGGAGATCCCCAACTCTTAGATAAAAGTAATAGAGTGCTTTGTCATATCATACCTCATGTGACATTTTTTGCACCAACTTTGAGAGTACTACATTTAGTAGCCTCGCCACCATTTCTAAGGCATATTCTCAAAAGGATATAGGCACATTTGAAAAGCTCATCATGGAATGTACCATGTCCAACAAGGTACAATTTTTTCTCTCGATTACTCTATTATGTTAGGGTGTGCCATGTGTAGTCCATTGAGAGAAAATCCCTTTCTTCTTTACATAATTCAAGAATTCGGTACTTAAGTATTCTTCCCTATGATCTGATCGAAGAGCTTTAATATTAAGTCTCTTTTGCTTTTCTATTTCATTCTTATACTCTTTGAACTTTTCAAAGGCTTTGGACTTGTACTTCATAAGATACACATGTACGAATCGAGTATGATCACCTATGAAGGTGATGAAGTAAGAATAGTCTCCTATCCTAATAACACTTAGTGGGCCACAAAAATCCATATGGATCAAATTCGAAGGACTTGTGGTTTGCTTTGATTGTCCCACAAAAGTAGCCTTGATCATTTTTCCCTTCAAACAATAGTCACAAGTAGGAAGGTCCTTAACACCACTAATATTTAGTGCTTTGAAAGCTTCTAACTTATTCATCATATTTTTAGAAATATGTCCAAGTTTTGCATGCCACAAGATGGCCTCTACTTGGTTAGCTAACTTTCTTTTACTTTATTAAATGTGCATTAATGAAAGTTGGGAATCCAATATATATAATCCATTATTTAATGTACCTCGTGTAATTAAAGAACTATTCCTTTAACACTTTCAAATTCCCATTAGATATTGAAGAATCATATCATTCATTATCCAAAATAGGAATAGAAATAATATTTTTAACAAGATTAGGTACACAATAACAAGGATCAAGTACAATTTGGGAGTTCCCCAACTCTAACTTGATCATGCCTTGGACCATGGCCACAACGTTTGGTCCATTTCCTAAGTGGAGGATCATAACCTTTTTATAGAGACTCCTTTTTTTTTCTAACCCTTTGTAATGAATTATAGAGGTGAGAACCACATGTGGTATCATATACCCATAAGGAAGAATTTGTCATCAACTGCACTTCAATAAAGTACATACCCTTTTCAAGTGTTTCAAGAAATACCTTGTAATTGTTTTTCTAGTGTCTTTTTTCACCACAATGGAAACAAGTAGCATTAGTTTGAGCTTTTTTCTTTTTCTTAACTCACCCAAACTTTTCAAGGGTTGCTTCCCTTTGGAAGAAGAACTTTTCTTACCTTTACCTTGCTTTCTAGCACCCCTAAGGCCCACAGACTTGGAGAAAGAAGTAAGTATAAGATGCTTGTCGTTATTCATAGTCTCCTCGGTTCTCACCAACATATTAACCAATTTATTAATCGTTACTTCTTACTTTGACGAGTAGAAGTTCACAACAAATTCATCAAATGATTTAGGCATTGATTGAAGGATCAAATTCACATAGAGCTCATTGTCCACAATTATGTCTAATTGACCAAGCTTCTCAATAAGCCCAATCATCTTTAGCTTGTGATCATGGACACTCATGCATTTATTCATTCTTGTCCTAAAGAGCTCTTTAGATAATGAGAACTTTTCATGTCTTATTTTAACACCACACAACTCTTGTAGGTGTAAATAGATCGTGTGTGCTCATCTTTTGTGCTTGTGAGACTTGTGAAGCTCTTTAGACATAGAAGCTATTATAAGGCAACTTATTTGTACATCGTCATCCACAAACATTGTGAACAATTCATGCACCTCATTAGTGTCATCATTGCCTACAGTGTTCAGTAGATTTTGATTAAGCACATAAATCCTTTTTTTGAAATCAAGAGAAGGTTTGAGGTTTCTCAACTAATCGTGGAAGTTTGGCCTAGTTAGCTTATTGGTTTCCAAAATTACATTGAGTGGATTCTTAGCCATTTTGAGTTTGTAGATTTCAAAAATCTACAAAAAAGAGATAAAAGAGAATATAAGTATGTGATTGAATTTTGATAGCTGAAAACATGTTTGTGGTCTTCCAAGCATGTTTTTCTCCTACTATTTTATCAAATCCTTCACCCCCTAGAAGAGTTTGGGTAATCATATTTCCTAGTGAGAATCAAGGTCCTAAGGACTTGTAGTGGACCCACGACTCGTGACACATTCACAAATGATCGAAAGGTAAGCAACTTTTGCTAATTATATCTTATGCAACCCTTGATATATTTTGCTTCACTTTTCATATAGATCCACGGCTCGTGCGACATCCACATTACCAAGTGTTAAGTTGGATCTACCAATCAAACTTTGATTCAAGATCGCTCCACAACATCCCTCATGACTGAGTGCTAATGTATGGGAAGCCTCAAATCAAAGGTGGAACATATGCTAAATCTATGACCATAGCTTTCCATCTTAAATGTGACGTACGACTTGTGAGACATCACATAAATATGGTAGCATCGTCATGCCACATGCTATTGGTAGAAGACATGGGTTAATTAAAACTCCTTTTAATTTGTATCCATTTTGACTTAATATTTTGGAAGCATATAGACTTTCTAAGTGAACGGATTTTCTTTGCTTGCCAAGGTCTCACCAAATTTATCTTCTTATTTACATTTTCTATATCCTAAACATGAATCTCATACATCAATAGGATATAGATGGCATAAAAAGTAAATATGCCTAGCATGCTCCTAAGGTGGGATGACCATGAGCTTTAACAAAGTGGATTGATTAAACCTAGCTATTACATGAGTATATCCCCATATATTCTTGGGTCTTCAAGCCTCTATTGGTCTTTTTTGCTCCTTGCAACATTTAAAAGAGAAAAAAATCCTCACTCCTAGTGATTTTATTCTCATAACTTTTACAAGGTAGAATAAAGAATCATGCAAGCCTCAATTTGATATAGCCCTTTTCAACAGCTTGAAATAAATAAAATCAATATTAAAAGCACATAATCATCCCCATTCATTCGACAATTAAATGAACATAAATAAATCAAGAATTGACATCCAATCCCAACAATTAAATGCTTATCTCATAAACAATTAATTGGTCAAGCAAAAATAAGCATAATATTTGTGCATCTCATTTTAGTGCAAAATTGGAGATTAACTTGAACAAATTTCTAAAAGCAATCAGAAATGTTAGAAATAATATTCAGAGCTTGCACAACACTTGTGCATCTATGTAGTATGATTCATTACATTTTTTATCACAAAAAGAACACAAAAACAAGCCTTGACTCATGCAAAACTGAAAATAGTTGCGCCTGCCTGGCCTAGGGGGGTAGTCTGTTGTTTTCAAGTCACATTGAGTCATCTCACTTTTGGCTCAATTTTTGTGTGCGAAAAAATTTAGGACACTTCCTAAACTTCTAATCACAATATAGATGAACTTCCAGATTTAAAACACCTTTCAAAAATGGAATTTGAAGTACTCGATAATGCTTCAAACTTCAAGTTCAAGTAAGAATGGCATTCTTCAAAAATCTTCTATAGTTTCCAATAAAATAGGATCCAAAAATGGCCAAAACTCTTTAAGGCCAATTACAGCATGATATATCAACATATAACACAAACTAATGCCATATTAACATTGAACATTAGTAACTATGAATCAAAACATACTAATTATATGAATTAACACTTAAAACACATATTAGCATGCTTTCAATTCATCAAGCAATGGAGCCGCATGCATCATCATCCAAACACTCCAAAAAATAAATTAGATCAAGTATTTGGAGATCTAGATCAATCCATCACATGAATCAATCAACCAAAAATCCAAATTAAAGCATGAATTTAGGTTCCAATACCACTTGAAGGCAGGTGTAAGCCAATGATACAATTATAAAACACTAAAAAACCAAAACCTAACTTGATCACACCTCCCCAAGGATCTAATTCATGATTATAAAGTGTGTTTACATTAGAGATTTACCTTAAAAGAAAAATCCAACTGAAATTGTGAAGACTAGCTTGAACTCCTTCAATGCAATCTCCACTGGTGCAGCAGATTGTGGATAACTTTTTCCCAACCAAAACTCGTAAGAATTGGCTGAAATTTGAACTTGAAATCACCAACACCTTGATGAATCTACATTATAAAAATCAGCCAAATCAGAAACTCCAAAGTGACTCTAGAAATGACTCCAAGTTTCTGCCCAAATAGAGGATCACCCAAAGGCAAGCAATCCAATTGTTTTGCCTCTAATGATAAGTTCCACACACCAGTGGACAATCAAAACCTCTCCTATGTTATTTGGAGAACAAAAAAGAGATATGAGAGGATGAAATCTGATTTTGGAAGTAGGAAATGAAGAAAATGTGAAGCTACAACACATGGAAAATTGGTGGGAATGAGAGAATCTAACAATTAGATCTAAAGTTCTTGTGCATCTCATGCACGTGGCCGGCCCTTCTCTATAGGTGTGATGCTTAGGTAGCATCACACCTTCCTCATGGTTGGTGCCAACTTGCAAGCAAGTTGCATGTGAATAAAATGTGAATTTGAATTTCATTGGGAATCTTCATTTCATCTAATGATATATCATCCAACTAAATTCTAATTCACACCAAATGAACATTTTATTTGAAATTTCCCTCCAAAAGTGATTCATCATTTTAATTAATTTAAACACTTTAATTTAATTAATTAACCTTTGACTTAACTCTTATGTCAATTAGCTTTAACTCTTTAAGCTAGTTATTGTTAACTTAACCCTTTAGGTTAGCTTGACCAATTAATAGTCATGTGGCACCAATTAAATTAACTCTTAATTTAATATGGTCTTAATTTAACTCTTTAATTTATTTAGATCAATTTAACAATTAAATTGATCAAGTCAAACTGACTAACAATTTAGTCAACCATCTACCTCATCAAAATCGATCATGATGGAATTTCTAACTCTTTGAAAATTCCCTTCATCAAGTAATGTTTCCAATTGGCATCACCATTAGGTTCTACCACTTTTTATAACCTCTTAATAAAAAGAATTCATGTCTATTTATATATGCAAAATATTGCATTGCATGAGGCCTAAAAAACTTTTGTAGGACAATTCAATAGTCAAAGCAATGGTTTGTCAACATGTTGCAGAACAACTTCCATGTCCTCTTGGATACCAAAAAATAACCATTAAAATTATAATCATCCATCTTATGTGTTTGCAAAAATAAATAAGACCAAAAAAAAAAAAAATACCAAAGTAGTAAATTTGGTATTGCTAAAGTGCAAATTTTCAAGTTTTATTTTGTTATTTTATATGTTTACTCTTAAAAAACTTAAATTTTATTCATTTAATTCAAGTAGGGTCAGTTGGTTTAGGTGGGTTAGGGTTGTCATGTTATCCAAAATCAAATTTTGGGTTGTTTGTGTACTCGAAATTCAACCCTACCTATTTTCTTCGGGTTCTTATTCGTGTCGACCTTATTAGACTCGAACCCAAAATAGGTTGACCCAAACCAATTTTTTCATGTCAAACTTATGTCGAGTTATTGTATCATGTTGGAAATTGCCACCTCTACCTAGGAACCACTAATGACTTCGAGCAGTTTTATTATGCTTTGCGCATCAAGGAACAAGTAAGTTGCACCCCGGTGCCCGACACATGGCCTAGTGCTGTTTTGGACCTAAAATGCATTATTAAACTCTTTTTCTTTCAGGTTTTCCTTATTTTACATCATTAAAAAATAGTTATAAACTAGTTTTGAGAGAATTTCATCTAAGAGAAGTTAGATACGAGGGAGTTGATTATTCTCGTGAGATTTATGGGACCTGAATGTGCTTGACATTCTTGATTTGAATTCAATAAAATTTATCTATTCATTTGTTGTGGTAGGGACATGGTTGGACTATTTTAACTTTTGTATTCTATTTTTGAATTTTTTTTGTCTATTTCTTGATTTTTTTACTAGGTCATATTAGGTTACAACAAACTACTATAAGATCTAGTTTGATCAAGACATTTATGATGAAGTATAAAGTAATGAAACTCAATGGGAAGAACAATTTTGAGCTATGGTGAAAGAGGGAGATATATTAAAATCCAATAATTAAACCAAATATAGGCAAAATTAATCCACTCCTTCCCAAGGAACAACTACATGCCAAAAATTATGATTAGAAGGCAGAAAATTACTTTTGATGAAATCAACCAAAGGAATCTACTAGATCACTCCTAGGACTCCTCCAATAGATGATGTGGCACCCTAGAGGCCACAT
>JACGDI010005066.1:41937-58471 GCA_014898725.1 Jacaranda copaia
ATCTTATTTGAATTTTTCCTCCAAAATTCATTCTTCCCAATTAATTAAATTAAAATTTTTAATTTAATTAAATATTCTTTGACTTAACTCTTTAAGTGAAACTAGCTTAATTTCTTAAGCTTAATTTTGTTAACTTAACTCTTTAAGTTAACTTGACCAATTGATGGTCATGTTGGTACCAAATAATTAACTCCTTAATTATTGATCTAATTTAACTCCTTAAATTAGTTGATTAATTTAATACTTAAATTTATCAAACCAAAATTGACCTTCAAACTTGGTATCTAAAAATCAGTCCACTAGGAGAAATCCTTTTCCAACACTTAGAAAATTTTCCACTAAAATTAGAAAGCTAATTAAATTTTGTGTGTGATCTAATAGGTTCTACCATTCATTGGACATGGGTTCACAACTCCTTGTGACTTTTGAATATCTTATATTTATTCTAGTTTAAAATTCCTTTTAAACTAGTCGATTTAATTCAATTAATCTCATTAACTAAAGAGTACCCAATCTCCATGTTTGATGTCCAACCTCGAGCCCATAGAGCCCAACTAATTTGTTGAAATGAATATTCTAGAAAACTATTATCTCTCTATGCTTACCATGCACATACGCCCTTTTGTCTCCTATCTCTCGAAAGAGGCTGAGGGCAAGCTGTTTGCCGGCTCACTAATGGCCATAATACCATGTCTCTATTATCAATGTTTGATCCTGTTGTGTGAACTCATCTTTGGAAAACTCTATTTCCAAATTATCACACCACCTTGTGTAAGGACTTCTTCGAATCAATCATTATAGAACACATAGGAGATGTACTAGCCATTCACAACAAGGAGGAGTCAAATTCCATCTTAGATCTCACAAACCTCCATGCCAAGTAACTCATACCTAATCTCAACTTGAAAAACCTGCAACATGGTTAAAGAAGAGTCAAAGCATAAGGACCGAACACAAGGTTACCATGGATCCTCTAGTTAGAGGACTAATAATATGGACTAGCGTAAGCAAGAGAACTAACTATTACCAACTTACCACTATGGCTATTTAATGGATTCTTTGGTGGGTCTTCAATGCCTTGTTCTCTAACAAGAACCCGTATCTCATATAAACTGCTCATAGAACAGAGCAATCATCAACCCTTAGATTTATGCATTGTTAGTGTAAGTTTATCTAGATCTTAGATGCCTCGTCTCTATAGATCTAATAATTTGAAATATTTAAGATCACAACCATGTGACACTTATTACATGGTCACCAAACCAATTCTCGCAGTCATAGGTGATCTAAGGGTTCCATTAAGATGCTAGCAAAGTGAAATAAAGCATAAGATGAAGATGACCACATAGAGTAATATCATTTAATTAAGATTGTATATACCAAGAAATAGTTTACAAGGCCAATCACATTAGCTTGCTAGTGAAAGCAAGATAGGCACTAGGATCTATAATCAAAACTTCAAAACATAAAGTAACTTGTTCCTACAAGCAAAACAAGGATCAAATCATGCCTTGCATTCAATTTAGATAGAGGATTACCTTAATAAGAAAATCCAAGAAGAAACAAGTGAACACTTCACTAGTTCTAAAATCTGCCTACTCGTGGCACAACGAAAGGATTGCGATGATCGCCCTACCAAATTACCTCCAAAATTTTTGGAAAAATTACTGAAGATAGCCAACACCTTGGAAAACCTCTAGTCAAAACTTCAGATTGATTAGCTGCCTGGATCATCCTAGAGAAAATTGCACGGTTAGACCTCGCGAAGAAAGCTCTCCAGAAATAGAGTAAGGCACACGTCTTGCCTTTAATGAAATAGTCCACACACCAATGAGATTTCCTAATTCTCTAGTTCATAAGCTAGAATAGAACAAGAGAATTAATAATGAAGGAGACCAAAAATTGGTAGAAGGAAGAAAAAAAAAACTACGCCTTCAACTCATGAAATGCTAGCTTGCAAAGGGGGTTATTTTGGAGAGAAATGAAGAATCTAATCCTTCACACCTATGGCACATGTATTGCTCTCTCTCTAGTTGAGCCCTTATCTATATATACATATAGATGTGGAATTGTGTGATGCCAAGGTAGCATCACACATTCCATGAGAAGGGGGGCGACCAAGGGGTGCTTAGGTGGTAAAAAGGAATCCAAGTTTCATTTGAATTTCATTTGCATCTTAATTACATTTGGAATCTCATTTCAAATTAATTAAGATGCCATCTCAATTCTCATTTGAGTCTTCCCTCCGAAATTCATTTCTCCTAATTAATCAAATTAAACTCTTTAATTTAATTAATTATGCTTTGACTTAACTCTTTAAATCAAACTAGCTTAATTCTTTAAGCTCAATTGTTAACTTAACTCTTTAAGTTAACTTGACCAATTGAAGGTCATGTTACCACCAAATAATTAACTCCTTAAATTATTGGTCTAATTTAAGTCTTAAATCACTTGATTAATTTAACACTTAAATCAATCAAACTAAAATTGACCTTCAAACTTGGAACCAAAATTCAGTTTATTAGGAGAGAGAGATCCAATTTCTAATTGCTTAGAAAATTCTTGCCATCAATTAGGAAGCTAATTGGATTTTGTGTGTGATCCAAAAGGTTTTACCATTTATTGGGCATGGGATCACAACTTCTTGTGACTTTTGAATATCTTATATTTATTCTAATTTAAACCTCCTTTTAAACTAGTCGAATCAATTCAATTAATCTCATTAATTGAAGAGTACCAAATCTCTATGGTTGATGTCCAACCTCAAACCTATAGAGCCCAACTAATTAGCCTAAATGAATATTCTGAAGAACCGTCATCGCTTTACGTGTGCCATGCAAATATGGTCCTCCCATCTTCTATCTCCTGAAGAGGCCTTAGGTAAGATATTTATTGTCTCTGCATTAGCCTCGACACTATGTCTCTATTCGATTCGAATCCATTTGTGTGACCTCTCATTTAGAAAACTCTTTTTTCAAATTGTTACACCACCTTGCGCAAGGATTTGTTGGAATCGATCATTATAGAACACATGGAAGATGTACTCGCCCTTCACAATTGGGAGAAGTCAGATTCCATCTTGGATCTCACAAACCTCTATGCCAAGTAGCTCATACTCAATCTCAACCTGAAAAACTCGCTAATTAGTTAAGGATGAGTCAAAGCATAAGGATCGGACATAACGTTATAATGGAACCTCAGGTGAGATGACTAATAATATGTACTAGTATAAGTAGGAGAACTAGCCATTATAGATACATATTCCCAACACGTAGGATGCTTTTCCCAAATCATTCATAGAGATTTATGTAGATAACCATGCTTTAGTGCACTCTAACATTCCTATCTCATTTTCAATGAGAAGGTTGTCATTGATATAAAGCATAATAAACTGTATTGAATTCTTGCTAGCCTTCTTGTACACACATAGCTCATACACAATTTTGACAAAGCCAAACAATTTGACCGTTTTGTCAGTTCCAACTTTGGGATGCTTGTTTAAGTCCATAAATGGACCTTTGAAGCTTGCAAACCTTTTGCTCACTCTCATTGGATGCAAAACCTTGTGGTTGCTCCATGTAAATTTCTTCTTCAATGTCACCATTGAGGAAATCGGTTTTCACATACATTTGCCATAAGATCTGAATAGACTTAGACATAGTGATCGATGAAAAGGTTTCCTTAAAATCAACACTGGGTCTTTGAGTGTAACTTTTTGCCACTGGTTGCGCCTTAAAAGTCATTACATCTTCATCTACCCTAAGCTTTCACTTATAGATCCACTTACAACCACATGAACTATTTTTTTTAGTAGATCTACCAAAGTTCATACTTTATTTGAGTACATGAATTCCATTTCAGATCTCATGGCATCAAGCTGACGTCCCAAATCTATGTCCAACATAGCTTCCTCATAGGTCTTTGGATCCTTATTCGATTGATCCATCTTATAAAGAAATCCAAACCTTTCGGGTTGCTTCTTGATTTGGTCCAACCTTCTCAAAGATTGTGTACTAGGTTTTTGCAATTCTGTTGTTTCCACCACTTGTGGGATTTCTTGATCATCTTGAACTTTATCAAGCTTAATGACAACGTCTTTTTCTATCCAATAGAAATTCTTTTTCCAAAAAGTGGGTGTTTCTTGAGATAAATACCTTTTGTTTTGAGGGATCATAGAAGTAATTGCATAAAGTGGATCTACTATCTAATTTATCCTCGATTGTATGTCTTACGTAGGCGGGAGATCCTCAAACCTTTAGATAATGGTAAGAGGGTGCTTTACCATACCATATTTCATATGGTGTTTTTGGCACTAACTTTGAAGATACTATATTTAGTAGCCTTGTAGTTGTTTCTAAGGCATATCCCGAAAAGGATATGAGTACATCAAAAAAACTCATCATGGAACTTACCATATCTAACAAGGTACAGTTTCTCATCTCAGCTACTCGATTAAGTTGGGGTGTTTCGGGTGGAGTCCATTGGAAGATAATCTCATTCTCTTTAAGATCATCCAAGTATTCTCTCCCTTGATCCGATCAAAGGGCTTTAATACTAAGTGCTTTCTATTTTTCTATATCATTCTTATACTTTTTGAACTTTTCAAAGGTCTCAAAATTATACTTCATAAGATACACATATGTCCGTACTAACTATGGTCATCAATGAAAGTAATGAAATAAGAATAGCCACCTCTCTTATTAACCCATAGTGGCCCATAAAGGTCCATTGGATCAAATCTAAAAGACTTGTGCATTCCTCCATTTTTCCTACAAAGGGAGCCTTGGTAATGTTTCCCTTCAAACAAGATTTAGAAGTAGAAAGGTCCCCAATACCACTAATTTTTAGTGCTTTGAGAGTTTCCAACTTGCTCATCATATTCGTAGAATTATGGCCAAGTCGTGCATGCTAAAAAATGGCATATTCTTGGATATCTTGCTTCTTTTTATTCATTTGAGCATCCATTAGAGGAGTGGAAAAATTAAGCATGTATAATCCATTAACTAATGTACCTTGTGCAATTAAAGAACCATTCCTCAATGTTTTCAACTTTTCATTGATATTGAAAAAGCAAATCATTCATTGTCTAAAATAGGAAATGAAAAAATGTTCTTAACAAGATTAGGTATGTTGTAAATTGGATCAAGAACAATACAAGAATTTCCTAAGTCTAGTGTTATTACGCCTGGGACCTCAGCTGCAACTCTTGCTCTATTTCCAAGGCTGAGGAACATATCCTCTTCACGTAGACTCATTCTTCTTTCCATTCCTAGTAAGGAATTACAGAGGTGGGACTTTGATCAAGAACATATGTCCTCTTATTGGAGTTAAGAATTATCTTACGGTTTTTCAATCAATCTTAGAAGTTAGGCCGGGTAAGTTTATTAGTTTCCAAAATGCTTACGAGTGGATTTTTAGCCATTTGTTTGATAAAGATTTCAAAAATCTACATGAGGTGAAAAAGAGAACTAGCATGTGATTAAGTCTGATATTGAAAACCTGTTCATGATCTTTCAAACATGTTTTTCTCCTACTATTTTTTCAATCGTTCACCCCTAAGAAAAATTTGGGAAATCACATTTCCTTATGAGAATAAAGACCCTAATGACTTGCCAATAGACCCTCGTGATTAAGTGCCATCTACGAGCAATCGAAGGGTAAGTAACTTTTGCTAATTGCATCTCATGCAACTCGTGATATATTTTGCCTTACTTTTCATATAGATCCATGTGACCATGCGCCATCTATACTACTAAGTATTAAGTCAAACCCACCAATCATACTTTATCTCAAGACGGCCTCATGACAACCCCTATGACCGAGTGCCAATGCGTGAGGGTTCCCAAGTCTAAAGTGTATCTTATGCTAAGTGTATGCTTACATCTTTCCTCCAAAGTGTGACCCCATGACCAAGTGCTATCACACAAAATTGGTAGCATCATCATGGCATACACTATTGGTGGAATGGCTGGATTAATTAAAACTCTTTTTAGTTTGTATCTATTTTGACTTCATATTTGAAAATACATAAACATTCTAAGTGAAGGATAGTTGCTTGCAAAGATCTCATTATTTTATCTTCTTATTTAGGTTCTCTATATCCTAGTCATGCATCTCATACATCAATAGGATATGGAAAGCGTAAATAAGTAAATACCTTAGCATGCTCCTAGCGGATGACTATGAGCTTAACCAAGTGATGCACTTAGAGCCATGGGTGCATCACTTTAGTTGATTTTAAGTAGGTTGAATTAAACTAAACTATTATATGAGTGTATTCCATACATTCATAGGTCTTCACACCTAGTAGTTCTATTCACTTAACTTTTACAAGATATAACAAGAGGCACGCAAGCCCCATTTCAACAACTTTGAAACAAATATAATCAATTTAAAAGGCTCATGATCATCCCCATTCATTCATCATTCATTCAACAATTAAATGAACAATAAATAAATGTAGAATTAACAATTAATTCCAACAATTAAATGTTCATCTCATAAACAAATAATTGAACCAAGCATAATACTTATGACATTAATTGGAGATCAACTTTAACCAATTTTCAAAAGCATTCAAATAGGTCAAACATAATTTTAGGGCATAGCACAACATTTGTGCAACTAATGTGTGTGGTGTAAAAACTTGTTGAGCATTACAGGAGTTGAGAAAATAACTCAAAGCACACCAAACACCCTTAAAACTGGGCTGCTTGGTAGCCCTTGGTGCACGGTTAGGCAGCCTATGCAAACACTGCCTTGCCAATGCCTAGGCTGTGCCGGTAGCCTTGGCTTTTGAGGTTTAAAGCTTGCCAAGTATGTTCTCCACTCAAATTTTATGTACTAGCAATTTTAGCACATGTTCTCAACATCATAACACACATTTCAGATTAATTTTCAAATTCAAAACACCTTTTGAAATAGGAAATACAAGTGCTCAAATATGCTTTCAAAAATTAGAAAAAATAAGAATCAAATTCTTCAAATAATCTCCTACATAATTCCAATCATATTGGATCCAAAATAGACCAAACTCTTTCACGTATAAATCAACATACTATATCAAAATATAACATCAATTAATGCCAAAACATTTTTTAACATTAATCACTATAAATTAAAACATATTAACTACATGAATTAATGCTTAAATCACATAATAGCAAGTTTTTAATTCATCAATCTAGGAGCCAAATATAAATCAACCAAATTCTCCAATCCATCAATTGAATCAAGAAAATGGTGATGAAGACCAATTCATCACATGAATCAATCAACCAAATAGAATCTAAATCTAAGCATGATTTAGGCTCCGATACCATTAGAAAGCAAGATAGGCACTAGGATCTGTAATCAAAACTTCAAAACATAAAGTAACTAGTGCTTACAAGCAAAACAGGGATCAAATCATGCCTTGGATTCATATTTTGATTGAGGATTACCTTGATAAGAAAATTTGAGAAGAAACAAGTAAACACTTCTCCGATTCTAAAATCTACCTACTTGTGGCACAGCGAAGGGATTGCGACGATCGCACTACCAAATCACCTCCAAAATTTATGGAAAACATAATAGAGATAGAAAACACCTTTGAGAACCTCTAGTAAAAAATTAGATCTATTGGCCATCTGGAACGTCCTGGAGAAATCGTAAATTTGAACCTCGCACAAGAAGTACACTAGAAACAGACCAAGGCACACATCTTACCTCTATTGAAATAGTCCACACACCAACGAGACTTCCTAATTCTTTAGTTCATGAGCTGGAATAGAACCAAAGAATTGATAATAGAGTAGGCCAAAAATTGGTAGGAGGAAGAAGAAAGAAGCTAAGCTTTTTCAACTCATGAAATGCAAGCTTGCAAAGGGGGTTATTTTGGAGAGAAATAAAGAATCTAATCCTTCACACCTATGGCACATGTATTGCTCTCTCTCTAATTTTCTTACTTAGTTGAAAGTGCATTAGTGATGGTTGAGGATCTAATATGTACAATCCTTTGTTAAGTGTACCATGAGCAATTAAAGAACCCATTCTTTAATGCCTTTAATCTCCCATTTGATGTAGAAGGATCAAATCCTTCGCCATCCAAATTAGAAATAGAAATATTATTCTCAACAATATATGGTAAATGTTAACAAAGGTCCAATACAAATATGGAATTCTCTAAGTCTAACTTATTGTACACCTTCGGCTTAGGTCCCAACTCTTACTCCTTTGCCAAGGCATAGGATCATATCCACATCACTTAGTTTTATTCTTCTTTCTATTCTTTGTAACAACTTACAAAGAAAAGAACCACCTATGATATCAAATATCCAAGAGAAAGAGTTTATACTAAATGCACTTCAATAAAGTACATACCCTTTTTAAGGTTTGCAAGGTAACCTTTGCAAATACCTTCCAATGGCCTATCCAGCCAAAATAGAAACAAATAATATCAACTATTTCCTCTATTATCTTCTTAACTCTTTCGGATGCCTTTGATAGTTATTTTCCCTTCGAGGAAGAACATTTATTCCTTTTACCTCTCTTTTTAGCACCCCTTAGGTCTATAAACTTGGAGGAGGAAAAAAATGTCAAAGGTTTGCCCTTGTCATGGTAGTCTCTTACTAGATCAAAACTTTGATCAATGAAGCTTGGTAAGGATATGAGGATTAAATCCTCATGGAGATCATTGTCTACCACTACGTCTAAGTAGAAAAAACTTTTCCAAGCCCAATCATCTTTAGACCATAGTTGATGACACATGACTTCACATCCAACCTAGCTTGAAAAGTCTTCTCTGACAACATGAACTTCTCATGCCTTATTTACTTAACAACTCTTTATAAACTTTAACCAAGCTACAGTTCATATGTCCATGAAACTTTTAAAGTTTGTAGATGCCATCATAAGACTAAGGGATAGGACAATCCAAGTCCAATTCATAAATTTTTTAGGTGTCTATAGATCTACATTAATCCCAAAGGGATTAGAAGTACCATGATATAGGACCTTTATCCACCTCTAGGAATCTAGAACAATTTTTAAGTTAATTATGGAGGTTTAGTCCGGTTGATTTTTTGGTTTCCAAAATAACATTGAGTGGAATTTTAGTAATTTGTTTATTGAAGATTTCAAAAATCTACATGAGGTAAAAAAGAGAATAAACATGTGATTGAATTTGATATTGAAAACATGTTTATGGTCTTTTAAGCATGTTTTTCTTCCACTATTTTATCAAATTCTTCACCCTTAAGAAGAATTTAGGAAATCAAATTTCCTAGTGAGAATCAAGACTCTAATAACTTGCCAATAGAATCTCGTGACTGGGTGCCATCCACGAGCAATCAAAGGATAAGTAACTTTTGCTAATTATATCTTATGCAACTCTTGATATGTTTTGCCTCACTTTTCATATAGACCCATGTGACTATGCACTATCTATACTACTAAGAATTAAGTCAAACTCACCAATCAAACTTTATCTAAATATGGCCTCATGATATCCCTCATGATTAAGTGCCAATGTAGAGGGTTCCAAAGTTAAAAGTACATCTTATGCTAAGTGTATGCTCATAGCTTTCCTCCTAAATGTGACCTCCGTGATCAAGTGTCATCACACAAAATTAGTAGCATCATCATGGCATACACTTGGTGGAAGACTTGGATTAATTAAAACTCTTCTAACTTGTATCCATTTTGATTTAATATTTGAAAAGCACTTAGACAATCCAAGTGAAGGGATTTTGCTTGCAAAGATCTCATCATTTTTATCTTCTTATTTAGGTTCTTTATATCCCAATCATGCATCACATACACCAATAGGATATGAAAAGTGTAAATAAGTAAACGTTCCTAGCACGATCCTAGGGTGGGATGACCACAAGCCTAACCAAATGATGTACTTGGAGCCATAGGTGTATCACTTCGGTTGATTTTTAAGTAGGTTGATTAAACTAAACTATTGCATGAGTGTATCCCATACATGCATGAATCTTTAGAAGGTCTCCATGCCTCCATTGGATTCCTTGCTCCTTGCAAAATTTACACGAATTGGAAATCCTCATTCCTAATGATTCTGCTAATAACTTTTACAAGATAGAAAAACAAGCACACAAGCCCTATTTAATAATACAACCCATTTCAACAACTTTAAAAATAAATAAAATCAATATTAAAGACTCATAATCATCCCCATTCATTGATCATTCATTCAACAATTAAATGAACAATAAATAAATCTAGAATTAACAATTAATTTCAACAATTAAATGCTTATCTCATAAACAAATAATTGGACAAGCATAACTCTTATGCCACAAGTTGGAGATCAACTTTGACAAGTTTCAAGAAGCAGCAAAAATGTCAAACATTATTTTGAAGACTTGCACAACACTTGTGCATCCATAACATGTGATTTAACATCAATTTTAAGCAACTTAAGGGGCTAAAATAATAGCTCAAAACCAGCCCAACCCTCAACCAGTGGCTGTTGGCCAAGCTGAGTGTGCCACTGTGCTGTGGCTCTCGGCTACTGCCCTGGTAGCATGCTCAAAGTTGGCCTGCAACCCTTATTTTAGGGCCAAAAGCTTAGTCAAGGTGTTTTTTAACTCAACTTTTGTGCACCAAAATATTTAGAACACATTATAAACAATAAATCACACATTATGGACCACTTCTCAAATATAAAACTCATTTTAAAACTAAAAATTAAAGTGCTCAAACACACTTCAAAAATTCAAGTTTAAGCAAAAATCAAATTCTCCAAAAATCCCCAACCAAACTCCAATCCAATTGGATGCAAAAATTCCCAAACCTCTTTTGATCAATCACAAATATGCTATATCACTATATAACATTAATTAAAGCTAAATGAACATTCAACATTAATCACTATGAATTAAAACATACTGACTACATGAATTAACACTTAAATCACATATAGCATGTTTTTAATTCATCAATCAAGGAGCCATGCAAAAATCAACCAAATACTCCAATCCATTAGTTGAATCAAGAATTTGGGAGTCTAGATTAATCCATCACATGAATCAATCAACCAAATAAAATCCAAATCTAAGCATGATTTAGGCTCTGATACCACTTGAAAGCAAGTAAGGCACTAGGATCTAATAATCAAACTTCAGAACTTAAAATTAATGAGTGCTTTAAAGCATAATAGGGATGTAATCATGCTAGGGATTCATATTTGGTGAGAGCATTACCTTGAAAAGCAAAATCTAAAGTGTAGCAAGTGAACACTTCACTAATCCAAAAACTATCTGCAACTAGCACAGCTGGAAAGTGCAACGATCACCCTATCAAATATCCTCAAAAATTCAAAAAAAACATAATGGTGATTCTCAACACTTTTATGAACTCTTAGTTAAAATTTCAGATCATAAGGCCATCTAGAACTCCCTGAAGAAATTTGCTAAATCAGACTCTGTACACGGTGGATCTCTAGAAATAGGCAAGTCAAGTCATGATCCACACACCAATTAGATCTTGCTAGATCTCTAATCTATAAGTTGGAGTAAGACCAAAGATTCAACAATGGTGGAGGCTGATTTTAGGTAGGGAAGAACAAGAATAGAGCAAAGGTTTCAACACATGAATGCTTACTTACAAAAGATTTTGGAGGGAAAGAGGGAATAATCAAATTCTTCACACAGAATGTGATATACATGACCTCCTCTCTATATATCTATCTATAGTTGCTAAAAATGTGGGATGCCAACTTGGCATCACACCCTGCATGAGCGCGGCAGGGGTGGGGGTAGCCGAGCAGGGTTGCTAAAGTGGCAAATGTAAATCTAAATCTCATTTGAATTTCATTTGCATCTTAATTACATTTGAAATCTCATTTCAAATTAATTAAGAAGCTAATTCAAATCTTATTTGAATTTTCACTCCAAAATTCATTCTTCCTAATTAATTAAATTAAACTCTTTAATTTAATTAATAATTCTTTGACTTAACTTTTTAAGTCAAACTAGCTTAACTCCTTAAGTTTAATTTTATTAACTCAACTCTTTAAATTAACTTGATCAATTGATTGTCATGTTAGCATCAAATAACTAACTCCTTGACTATTGATCTAATTTAACTCCTTAAATTAGTTCATTAATTTAACACTTAAAATTAATCAAAACAAAATTAACCTTCAAACTTGGTACCTAAAAATTGGTCTTGTTGGAGAAATCCTTTTCTAAGACTTAGAAAATTTTCTCCTAAATTAGGAAGCTAATTGATTTTGTGTGTGACCCAATAGGTTCTACCATTCATTGGATATGGGCTTATAACTCTTTATGACTTTTGAATATCTTATATTCAATCTAGTTTAAAACTCCATTTAAACTAGTTGACTCAATTTAATTAATCTCATTAACTGAAGCCCATGGAGCCCAACTAATTGGCTCAAATAAATATTCTAGAGAACCATCATCACTCCACGTGTACCATGCAAATATGGTCCTTCTGTCTTCTATCTTGGAGTCGGATTTCATCTTGGATCTAATGAACCTCCATGCCAAGTAACTCATACCTAATCTCAACCTAAAAGACCCGCTAGGTGCTCAAGAAAGAGTCAAAGCATGAGGACCGAGCACAAAGGTACCATGGACCCTCAGGTCAGAGGACTAATAATATATACTAGCAAAAATAGGAGAACTAGGCACTATCGACTTACCACTATGGTTATCTAGTAGATTCTTTGATGGGTCTTTAATGCCTTGCTCTCTAACAAGCACCTACTAACATGCACCCGTATGTCATACAGTTGCTCATGGAATGGGACAATCTCCAACCCTTAGATTTATGCATCGTTAGTGTAAGTTTATCCAAATCTTCGATGTCCCATCTCTAAAGATCCTATAACTTGGAAGATTTAAAATCATGACTGTGTGAGACTTATTCCATGATCACCAAGCCAAGTCCTACAGTCATAGGTGATCTAAGGGCATCATCTAAATGCTAGTGAAGTGAAATAAAACATAAGATGAAGATGGCTATATAGAGAAATATCATTCAATTAAGATTATATGTACTAGGAAATAGTTTACAAGGCCAATCTCATTGGCTTGCAGGGCACTATTCCAATATAAATATCACTACAAATTTATCTAGGTAGGGCTTAAACACTCAATACATTAAATCTATGAATGCAGTTGGTGCCTTTGCTAATACAAAAGGCATTACCAGATATTCATAGTATCCATAACACGATTTTAATGTAGTTTTGTGAAAATTTGATTTTTTAATCTTTAATTGATAATATCCTTTCATAAGATCTAACCTAGAGATTACTCTTGACCCTTCAAATTGGTCCATCAATATGCAGTAAATGGTACTTGTTCTTAATGGTAACACCATTTAATCCAAAGTAATCAATGCACATTCTTAACATACCATTTTACTTTTTAATAAATGGGATGGGAGCTCCCCATAGTGATGTACTATGCTGGATGAATTCTTGTAATTGAGCTTTTAGTTATACCAATTCCATAGGTGCCTTGCAAGCTAATGAGATTGGCCTTGTAAGAAAAAAAAAACCTATTTCCTTGTAAAATAATCTTGATTAAATTATATTCTTTGTATGACTATCTTCATCTTATGTTTTATTTCCCTTCACTAGCATTTGGATGAAGTCCTTAGATTACCTATGATTGTGGAACTTGGTTTGGTGACCTGGAATAGGTCTCACATGGTCATAATCTTAAATCTTTCAAGTCGTAGAATCTTATGAGATGGGGCATCTAAGATCTGGATAGACTTGCACTAATAATGCATAAATTCAAGATTTAGAGATTGCTCCATTCCATGAGCAACTGTATAAGATATAGGTGCATGTCAGTGGGTGCTTGCTAGAGAATAAGGCATTGAAGACCCACTGAGGAGTCCACTAGATAGTCGTAGTGGCAAGTCAGTAGTGGTTAGTTCTCCTGCTTGTGTTAGTGCATATTATTAGTCCCTTAACTTGAAGATCCATGGAAAACTTGTGTCCAATTCTCATGCTTTGACTTTTTCTTAACCACATAGTGGGTCTTTCAGGTTGAGATTGGGTATGAGCTACATGGCATGGAGGCTTATGAGATCTAAGATGGAATTTGACTCCTTATTATTGTGAAGGGTGAGTGTATCTTCTGTGTATTCTATAATGATCGATTTCCAAAAATCCTTGCGCAAGGTGTTGTGACAATCTAGAAAAGAAGTTTTACAAAGGTGAGGTCATACAACGAGATCAAACATTGAGAATAAAGACATAGTATTGAGGCTATTAGGAATCCGACAAATATCTTGCCTTGGCCTCTTTTGGGAGTAGGGGACGGAAGGACCGTATTTGCAAAATACACGTGGAGTGATGATAGTTCTCCAGAATATTTATTTTGACCAATTAGTTAGGCTCCATGGGCTTAAGGTTGGATGTCAACCATGGAAATTAGGTGCTTTTCAATTAGTGAGATTAATTGAATTAAGTTGATTAGTTTAAAAGGATTTTTAAACTAAAATGAATATAAGATATTCAAAAGTCACAAGGAGTTGTGAGCCATGTCCAATGAATGGTAGAACCTATTGGATCACTCACAAAATCCAATTAGCTTCCTAATTGATTGAGAAAATTTTCTAAATGTTAAAAAATCAACTCCTGATGGACCAATTTTATGGTGCCAATTTTGAAGGTTATTTTTGGCTTGATTAATTTAAGAGTTAAATTAATCAATTAATTTGAGGAGCTAAATTAGACCAATAATTAAGGAGATAATTATTTGGTGCCAACATAACTATTAATTGGTAAAGTTAACTTAAAGAGTTGAGTTAATAAATTAAGCCTAAAGAATTAAGCTAGTTTGACTTAAAGAGTTAAGTCAAAGGATAATTAATTAAATTAAAGAGTTTAATTTAATTAATGAGAAAAATGCATTTTGGGTGAAAATTCAAATCAAGAGTTCATTTGAATTATCATCTTAATTAATTTGGAATTAGATTTTAAATGTAATTAAAATTCACATGAAATTCAAATGAGATTTGAATTTAATTTGCCACCTTGGCACCCCACTTGGCCACCCATCCTCATGGAATGTGTGATGCCACCTAGGCATCACACCATTCAGCATCTATATATAGATATAGAGAGAGGATCAGCCATAACATCATAACATTTGTGAAGAATTATACTTTTTGCAATTTCCCTCCAAAAATCCCTTATAAGCATTGCATTCATGTGTTGAAAGCTTTCTCGCTTCTTCTTCTTCCCTACCAAAAATCAGCCTCCACTACCACAAATCTCCTTTCTTATTATAGCTCATAGATTTGATATTTTGGAAGTTTTAATTGGTGTGTGGATTATAACAATAGAGACAAACAAAAGAGTTTGCTTCTTTTAGAGATCCAAATCTGATTTGGAAAATTTCTCCAAGGAGTTCTAGAAAGATTTTTTATCTAAAATTTTTACAGTGAGTTCTTCAAGGTATTTGGAAGCTCCATTAATTTTTTTGAAATTTTTGGAGGAGTTTTGGTTGGGCGGTTTTCGCACTCTTCCAGTTGCACCAATTGCAGATAGTTTTTGGAATTGTAAAGAGTTCACAAGTCTCTCCTTGGATTTTTCTTTTCAAGGTAATACTCTCACCAAATCTAAATCTCTAGCATGATTTAATACTTGGTATTTTTGTAAGCACTAGTTAATTTCATGCTTTTGAAGTTTTGATAATTGAATCCTAGTGCCTTGCTTGCTTTTAAGTGGTATCAGAACCTAAATCATGCTTAAATTTGATTTTTCTTTGGTTCTTTGATTTATGTGATGGATTAATTTCGATCATAAAATTCTCAATTCAATTGATGGATTGGAGCATTTGGTAGTTGTTTTGTGTGGCTCCTTGAATGATGAGTCGAAAGCAAGCTATTATGTGATTTAAGTGTTAATTCATGTAGTTAGTATGTTTTAATTCATAGTGATTAATGTTGAATGTTGATTTGGCATTAATTGATGCTATATATTAGTATAGCATGTTGAGGATTCATCAAAAGAGTTTTGGTCATTTCTGGATCCAATGAGATTAAGAGTTTTATTGGAGATTTTAATGAATATGATTCTAGCTATTTTAAATTTTTGAAGACATGTTTGAGCACTTGAATTTTCATTTTTAAAAGTTGTTTTGAATTTGGAAATTCATCTATTATGTGTGTTAACATGTTGAGAACATGTGCTAAAATTATTGGCGCATGAAAGTTGAGGGAAAAATACATTTAGCACACCTAGAACCCCCATAATAAGGGCTACCAGTACAGCCTTGGTGCTTGTTGGGTGTCATGCACACAGCTATCCAACCGTGCGCCTAAGCTACTCAACGGTCTAGTTTAAGGGCTTTTGGTTAGTTTTGAGTTGTTTTTTCCAACTCCTTTAATGCTCAATAAGGTTTTGCATCATACATATTAGATGCACAAGTATTGTGCATGGCCTCAAAATTATGTTTGATATTTTTTAGTGTTTTAAAAATTTGTTAAAGTTAATCTTCCAATAATGGCATAAGAGTTATGCTTGTTCAATTATTTG
>JACGDI010005066.1:58571-99458 GCA_014898725.1 Jacaranda copaia
AACAGAATTTTAATTAATTCAAGCTTTCTACTAATAGTGTATGCTATGACGATGCTGTCCATTTTGTGTGATGGTACTCATAAATGGGGGTTACACTTAGGAGGAAAGCTGTGAGCATACACTTAGCATGAGATGTATCTTTGACTTAAGAACTCTCACACATTGGCACTCATAATTGAGGGATGTCGTGAGGTCATCTTGAGATAAAGACGGATTGGTAGGTTGGACTTAGCATTTATGAGTATATATGGCATACATAAACGCGGGTCTATATGAAAAGTGAGATAAAGTATATCAAAAGTTGTATGAGATGCAATTGGCAAAAGTTGGCTACCTTTTGATTGCTCATTGATAGCACTCATAAATGGGGTTCCACTAGCAAGTCATTGGGGTCTTGATTCTTACTAGAAAATGTGATTTGACGAATTTTTCTTACGGCTGAAGGATTTGATAAAATAGTGGAAGGAAAAAACGCTCCAAAGACTATGAACTTGTTTTAATATCAAATTTAATCACATGCTTATTCTCTTTTTTCACCTCTTGTAGATTTTTTAAATCTTCAACAACCAAATGGCTAAAAATCCACTCGCAAACATTTTGGAAACCAACAAAACTCACGGGGACTAACTTTCAAAATTGGTTAAGAAATCTTAAGATAATTCTTTACTTTAATGAGAAGACATATGTTCTTGATCAAAGTCCACCGAACACACAGGTGATGATGCAACTAATGAGGTTCGTTAAGTGTTCACAAAATTTGTAGATGATGATCTGCAAGTTAGATTCCTCATGTCAGCATCCATGACTAATGATCTTCAAAAGACTCATGAAGACATGAAACATGCTTATGAGATCTACATAAACTTATAAGAGTTGTATGGTGTTCAAATAGGACACGAAAGATTTGCTTTATCTAAGGAATACTTTGGGACAAGGAAAAATGAAAGGGCAAATGACCACAATCATGGGCTTAAGTTGATTGGACTCATCAAAAAGCTCGGACTACTTGACGTGATTATAGATAAAAACCTTTATGTGGATTTGATCCTCCAATTGTTGCCACCATCATTCGACCAATTCATTATAAACTTTAATATGTCTAAGCAAATGGTGGCCATCAATAAATTGGTGAACTTGAGACCACTAAGGTGACAATGAGAAAGGAAAAACCTATTATAATGGCATTCTCTTCCAAGTCAAAAGGTCCTAGGGGCCCTAGAAAGGAAGGTAAGAGGAAAAAGAGTTCTTCCTTGAAAGGGAAACAACCCGAAAAAGGTTTTGGGATGGTCAAGAAAGAGGTTAAGACCAATGCAAATTATTTCCATTGTGGGAAAAAGGGCCATTGGAAGAGAAACTATAAAGCTTACCTTGTGACCCTTAAGAAGGGTATGTGTTTCTTTGAAGTACATTTGACGACCAATTCTTCGTCATTGATATTTGATACTACATGTGGTTCTCTCTTTTGTGATTCAATATAGGGGATGGAAAGAAAAAGGAGAGTTTATGAAGGGGATTTGATCCTTCACCTGGGAAATAGAGCAAGCGTTACGGCCAAGATCCAAGGTGTAATCAAGTTAAACTTAGGAAATTCTTGTATTGTTCTTGGTCTAATTTTCTATTTATCTACCCTTGTTAAGAACATTATTTCAATTCCTATTTTAGATAATGAAGGATTGGATTTTTCAATTTCAAATGGGAATTGAAGGCAATAAGAAATGGTTCTTTAATTGCTCAAGGTACATTAGTTAATAGATTATACATGCATAATTCTCTACTCTTCTAATACGCATTCAATCAAATAAAAAGAATCTAGAAATCCAAAAATATGCCATTTTATGGCATGCTAGACTTGGCTATATCTCTGAAAATAGGATGAGTTAGTTAGAAGCTCTCAAAGCACTAAAAGTTAGTAGCATTGAGGACCTTCCTACTTGTGAATCTTATTTGAAATGAAAAAAGACCAAGGCTCCCTTTGTAGGACAAATAGGGCACTTCTATAAGTCCTTCGGATTTGATCCATACAAACATTTGTGGACCACTAAGAATTAGTAGGAGAGGTGGTTATTCTTACTTCATTACCTTCACCGATGATTATAGTCGATATGGACATATGTATCATATGAAGTACAAGTCTAAGGCTTTTGAAAATTTTAAAGAGTATAAGAGTGAAGTAGAAAAGCAAAAGGTACTTAGTATTAAAGCTCTTCGATTGGATCAAGGGAAAGAATACTTAAGTACCAAATTCTTGAATATTTTAAGGAGAATGAGATTTTCTCTCAATGGATTCCACCAAACACACTCTAACATAATGGAGTAGCCAAGAGGAGAAATCATTAACTTATAAGAATATAGTACGTTCCATGATAAGTTTTTTCAATGTACCCATATTCTTTTAGGGATATGTCTTAGAGACGGTAGCGAAGTTACTAAACATGTCTCAAAGTCAATGCCTAAAACACCATATGAGATGTGGTGTGGCAAAGCACCCTTTTACCATTATCTAAAGCTTTAGGGATCTCTTGCCTATATGAGACAGATAATGGGAGATAAGTTGGATAGTAGATCTATCTTGTGCAAGTTTGTGGGATACCCAAAGGAGTCTATAGGTTATTACTTCTATGATCCCTTGGAACAAAAGGTGTTTGTTTCAAGAAATGCCCACTTTTTGGAAACAAAATTTCTATTCCATAGAAAAGGCATTGACGTTGAATTTGATGAAGTTTAAGATGATCAAGAAATCCTACAAGCGGTGAAAACAAATGAATTGCAAGAGCCTTGTACACAACCTCTGAGAAGGTTGGATAGGATCAAGAAGAAACCTAAAAGGTTTGGATTTCTTCATGAGACAAGATAATTGCATGATGATCCAAAAACCTATAAGGAAGCCATGCCAGACATAGATTTGGGATGTTAGCATGAAGCCATGAGATTCGAAATGAACTCCATAAACTTAAACAAAGTATGAACTTTGGTAGATCCACCAAAGGAAATAGTTCATGTTGGTTACAAGTGGATCTATAAGCAAAACCTTAGGGTAGATAGAGAAGTGGTGACTTTTAACGTGTGACTAGTGGTAAAAGGTTACACTTAAAGACCTAGTATTGATTTTGAGGAAACCTTTTCATCGGTTGCTATGCCTAAGTCCATTTGGATTCTACTTGCCATAGCTACATATTATAGCTATGAGATATGGCAAATGGGTGTAAAAACTACTTTCCTCAATGGCGACATTGAAGAAGAAATCTACATGGAGTAACCATAAAGTTTGTCATCGAGCAAAAGGTTTGCAAACTCCAGAGATCCATTTATGGACTCAAACAAACATCCCGAAGTTGAAACATATGTTTTGATAAAATGGTCAAATTGTTTGGCTTTGTTAAAAATGTATATAAACCATGTGTGTGCAAGAAGGCTAATGAGAGTTTAGTATAGTTTATTGTGCTTTATGTTGATGACATCCTTCTCATTGGGAATGAGGTAAGAATGTTAGAGTGTACTAAAAAGCATGGTTATCTACACAATTCTCCATGAAGGATTAGGGAGAAGCATCTTATGTATTGGGAATACGTTCTATAGAGATAGATTGAAGAGGATGCTGGGGCTTTTCTTAACCCATTACATTAAAAAGATACTAAAGAGGTTTAGTATAGAAAAATCCAAGGGACGATTCCTTCCCATGGGACATGGCATTCGTTTCTCAAAGTTTATAGCCCCCTAAAACTAAGAAAGAGAAACAAAGAATGCCTCACATACCTTATGCTTTTACTATAGGAAGCATAATGTATGCAGTTTAATGTACAAAATTGGATATGGCACACTCACTAAGTGTTACGAGTAGGTTCCAATCCAATTCTGATGAGAGTCACTAATTAGCCATGAAAATAATCCTCAAGTAATTGAGAAGGACAAAAGACTTATTTTTAGTACATGGTAATGGAGAATTGAAGCTCAAGTGATTTTCAAATTCTAGTTTCCAATCTGATATAGATGACCTCAAATCAACTTCTAGATTTATATTTTGCCTTAATAGTAGCATAATGAGTTGGAAGAGTTCCAAATAACAGACCACAATTGACTCAACCACTGAAGCAAATATATTGCAGCTTCAGAAGCAGCAAAGGAAGGTGTTTAGGTAAAAAACTTCATTTAAGAGTTAAATGTAGTGCATAGCATTGTTGAGCTAATAGTTGTCTTTTGCAACAACAATAAGGTAGTAGCACAAGCTAAAAGGCCAAGATCTCATCAGCAATCCAAACATATATTAAGGTGATATCATTTCATTCAGGAGACCATTGATAAAGGCAACAGCTTGTAAAGATGGGTCTTAAGGCCATAGGGTACTGGCTTTAGGGCAGGTTGGAGATTATTAGAATAGTGCCCTACAAGCCAATGAGATTGGCTTTCTAAAAAAAGCAATTTTCTTGTAAAATAATTTTGATTAAATGATATTCTTTATATGACCACCTTTATCTTATGCTTTATTTCATTTCACTAGCATTTAGATGAAGGCCTTAGTTCACCTATGACTGCAAAACTTGGTTTGGTGACCATGGAATAAGTTTCATACGGTCATGAACTAAATCTTCCAAGTCATAGGATCTTATGGGATGGGGCATCTAAGATTAGAATAGACTTGCATTAATGATGTATAAATCTAAGAGTTGGAGATTGCTCCACTCCATAAGCAAGGCCATATGAGATATAGGTGCGTGTTAGGAGGTGCTTGTAAGAGAACAAAGTACTGAAGACCTGCTAGGACATTCCACTAAATAGCCATAGTAGCAGGTCGGTAGTGGCAAATTTTCTTACTTACATTAGTACATATTATTAGTCCTCTAACCTAAGGATCCATGGTAACCTTGTGTCCAATTCTCATGCATTGACTCTTCCTTGATCACTTACTCGGCCATTCGAGTTGATATTGGGTATGTGCTACTTGGCATAGAGGTTTGTGAGATTCAAGATGGAATCCAACTCCTCATCTTTGTGAAGGGTAACTGCATCTCTTATGTATCCTATACTGATTGATTCTAAAGAGTCCTTGTGCAAGGTAGTATGAGGTTGTAAATTAGGGTCAAATAGAAACATAGTATCATGGTTATTAAAGAGCTGGCAAATATCTTGCCCTAGGTTTCTTTTGGTAGATAGAAAATAGAAGGACTGTATTTGCATGGTACGCATAGAGCTATAATAGTTCTTCAAAAGCATTCATTTTAGCCAATTAGTTGGGCTCCATGGGTTTGAGGTTGGACATCAACCATGGACATTGAGTACTCTTCAATTAATGATATTAATTGAATTGAGTCAATTAGTTTAAAAATATTTTAATAAAAGCTTTTTAAATTAAAATAAATATAAGATATTCAAATGTACAAGGAGTTGTGAGTCCACATCTAATGAATGGTAGAACCTATTGGATCAGACAAAAAATCTAATTAGCTTCCTAATTGATGGAAGTTAGAATATTCACTCCTGGTGGACCGATTTGTAGGTGATCAATTTTGAGGTCAATTTTGGCTTGACGAATTTAAATGTTAAATTAATTAATTAATTTAAGGAGTTAAATTAGATCAATAATTAAAGAGTTAATTATTTGGTGTCATTTGATCTCCAATTGATCAAAGTTAACTTAAAGAGTTAGGTTAACAAAATTAAGTTTAAGGGTTAAGCTTGTTGGCTTAAGAGTTAAGTGAAAGGTTAATTAATTAAATTAAAATATTCAATTTAATTCATGAGAAGAATATATATTAGAGGAAAAATTCAAAAAATGAGTTCATTTAAGTTGGCATTTTAATTAATTTGAAATTAGATTTCAAATTAGATTGAAAGGCACAAAAAATTCAAATAAGATTTGAATTTGCATTTGCTAACTTGGCATGCAAGTTGATTGCCCACCTTGAGGATGGTGTGATGTTACCATCCTCACTCTATATATAGATATAGAGCCGGCACATATTCGGCACTTGCATTTTGGTGTGAAGATTAGAATCTATCACATTTCCCTCCAAAAACTCTCTCCAAGCATTGCCTCATGTGTTCAAGCTTTGCTCTCTATTCTTCTCCTACCTCAAAATTGGCCTCCACCATAGCTTTTCTCCTCTTTTTCTCTAGCAACAAGTGAGGAGAAATGGGAAGTTTAATTGATGTGTGGATCATTACAATAGAGGTAAAACATTTGGTTTGCTTGTCTTTAGAGATCTATTTTGTAAAGCAGCAGTTTTGACGAATTTTTTCCAGGAAATCTAGGATGTGTTTTGCCCCAAATTGTTTACAATTTTTTCATCAAGGTGTTGAGAAGATAGAATAATTTTTTTCGTGATTTTTTGAGAAGTTCGGATGAAGAAAAAGTTGCCCTTTTCTAGCAGTGCTGGTTTCTGGCAGATTCTGGATTGGTGAAAGGTTCTCCATTTTCTCCTTGGAAATTTGCTCATCAAGGTAATTCTCTACTTAAATCTAAATGATTAGCATGTTTAAATCCTTGTTCGCTTGTGTAGCCTAGTTAATTTCAGTTTTTGAAGTTTTGAGTTTTAGATCCTAGTGCTTCACTAGCCTTCAATAGGCTAGAAAACCTTCACAACCTTATTTCAACAATTTATAGACTTCTATGATAGAGATAATTAGGAAGGCTTGTTTGTCTTTATCAATTTCCAAGTCAATTGTCTTCTCCCCACAATTTATCCTAGCATGATAACTATACAACCAATCCATTCCTAAGATTACATCATACTTGTTGATTGGCATTTTGATCAAGTTTGCTAGGCATTGATTTCAATGAAGAAAGTTGTAGCATAAGGATTCAAGTTATAAAGCAAAAATAGCTAAATAAAAACTTGACTACACTTCATCCAAGGATCTAATCATGCTATTAAGATGGACTTGGTTGTAGAAAAATACCTTGATTGCTTAAATCCAAGGTAGAAAAGGATGACAATGTTGAACTCCTCCAAAACTGCCAAAGCCTAATATAGCAGAGAACTAGCAACAATTGCCCAAGAATCACCTCCAATTACGCCGAAATTTAGATATCAGCACCTCAACATATTTGAGGATCCCCAGTAATAATTTTTGCAAAAATAAAATCGACATCACCAAAAAAGCCTCCAAACTTTCTACACCATTATAGATATTCAAGAGCAAAGCTCCTCAATCATAAAGCCTTTGATGAAATGATCCACACAACCAAGTCAAGCTTTAATCAACTTTTAGTCAACTACATCACCAAAGGATGAAGAAGTGACGAAAGCTAAAAATGATGGAGAAAGGTGAGGAAAATGTGTGAAACTTCAACATATGATTGGATCACACCTTTGGCTTTTAGGGGTTTGGACAGTGGTTCTACTATATTCTCTTTTAAAGTAACTTTATCTACTCAGTTGTCACCTCTATCAATTGATAACATATATCAAATGATAACACATTTAATGTGTATGGATCACTAATAAGATCTTGGCTCAAGTCATAAATTGTCCTCCAAAAATAATTGTAGGCTTATGTATGCTAGGCACTACATCCAACACTTCGATGAAGTTTTTATTCAAGCACCTTTCTTTATGGTTTCCAAATTCACAAAGTATTTCACCTTAGTAGTTATCTAGGCCATGGTGTCTAGTTGGAACTCTTCTAACACACCATGCCACATCATTAAGGCAAAATATATATCTAAAAGTGGATATTAGGTCATCTACATCAAATTGGAAACTAAAATTTGAAAACTATGCGAGTTTCAATTCTCCATGGCCGTATAAAAAAAGAAGTCTACAGTCCTTCTCAAGGATTGTTTTAATGGCCTTTCAGTGACATTCACGGGGATCAAATTGGAATCTACTTGTAACACTTAGCGAGTGTGCCACATCCAGTCTTGTACATTGAGCAGCATACAATTATGCTCCATGTAGTAGATGCATAAGATATGTGAAACATTTTATGCCTCTCGTCATCTGTCTAAGGGGTCATAGACTTGGAGAGACGAAGATTATGTCCCAAAGGGAGGAATCTTCTCTTGAATTCTTTCAAACTGAACCTCTTTAGTGTATTTTCAATGTACATTATTTGGGAAAGCTCTAGCATCCTCCCCAATCTATTTCTATAGATATGTATTCCCAATATGTAGGATGTTTTTTCCAAATCCTTCATGGAGAATTGTGTAGATAACCATACTTTAGTACACTCTAACATTTCTTTCCCATACTTAATGAGAAGAATCTCATCAACACAAAGCACAATAAACTGTGTACTACTCCCACTAGCCTTCTTGCACACACAAGTTTCCTACACCTTTTTGACAAAGCTAAATGATTTAACTATCTTATAAAAAATGTATGTTCCAATTCAGGATACAAATTTGAGTCCATAAATGAATATCTAGAGTTTGCAAACCTTTTGCTTTCTCCCCTTGGATGGAAAATCACATAGTTGCTCCATGTAGATATCTTCTTCAATGTCCCTATTGAGAAAAGTAGTTTTCACATTCATTTGCCATATCTCATAGTCATAATACACAGCTATGGTAAGTAGAATCTGAATGGATGTAGGCATTGCAACCGATGCAAAAGTTTAAATGTGCGGCGCCAGGATCCAAATATTTTCAAAAACATGAATATAACTAGCCCACACACATCCCCAAGGATCAAGACATGCATAGGAATTAGATTCAAAGAAGAGAAATACCTAGGTGAAAATAGAAAATTCGAAGAGCAAGAAAAAACTCTCTTCAACTGTTGAAGAAGCTTTTCACTAGTGCAATAGATTCACCACCAGTTTTCCCCAAGTAAGAATCTTCCTTTTCGTTGAAATTTTAATTGGCCTTAAATGCTTCAAGATTCTATAGTCCAAAAATTAGCCTAATCAAAAATTTAGAAGGTCTCCCAGAACTCGCCAGAACAAGCTACCAAAAACTACTTTTGCAAGAACAAGAGCAACCCAAATGGCTTGCCTCTAATGAAACAGTCCACACACCATAGCAAGGGCCTATTTTCTACAATACGGCTAGAAATGTCTACAGATAATATGAGAGGAAAGGTTAGGAATATGAAGGTGGAAAGAGGAGAGAGTTGGAGAGAATAATTGGAGGTTAACAAATTAGATTCCCACTACACAACGTTGTTGGTAGAAAAATCACACTAAGCATGCACACCTTCACACACTTGGCCGACCATCCCTCTCCTATATCTATATATAGGAGTAGAATGGTGTGTGAACACACACCATCCCCAAGGAGGTGATCCCAAGTATCCATGCCAAGGTGGCTGCTAACTTATGATTAATGAATAAGAATATTAATTGAAGCACATATTTTATCTAATAAAATGTCTTGCAATTAAATTTCAATTCCATATTATATGAACTCTTTATTTAATTATGCTCCCCAAAAATTAACTATCCAACTTAATTAAATTAAACAATTTAATTTAATTTTTAATAATTTGAATTAACTCTTAAGGCAAAGTGCTTAACTATTTAAGCTTGTCGAAATTAATTTAACCCTTAAATTAATTTGACTAGTTGATAGTCATGTGCAGTCAATTAATTAACCCCTAATCAATTGATCTTAATTTAACTATTAAATTAATTTGACCAATTTAATATTTAAATTAATGAAGCCAAAATGACTATAATTTTGCCTCCTCCAAAACCAGCCATAAATTTTCTAATTCTTAGAAAACTCTCCTTCCTTCAATAGGTCATGTTATTGGCTTTTGTGTGTGACCAATTAGGTTCTACCATTCATTGGACATGGGCTCACAACTCCTTGTGACTTTTGGAATATCAAATATTCACATTTGTTTAAACTCCTTTAAGCTGAGTGACTCATTTCAATTAATGAGATTAATTGAAGAGTAACCAATATCTACGGTCAATGTCTAACCTCAAAAGCCTATAGAGCCCAGCTAATTGGCTAAAATGAATTCTCTTAAAGAACTATTCTAGCATTACGCATACCATGTAAATACAGCCCTTTCATCTCCTCTCTCCTAAAAGAGGCCTAAGATAAGATATTTATCAGCTCTCTAATAGCCTTGATACTATGCATCTATACTAAATGTTTGATTCCCTTATGTGTCCTCTTTTTTGGAAATACCTTTATAAATTGCCACATTACCTTACACAAAGAATTCTTGGAATCAATCATTATAGAACACATAGAAGATGCACTCACCCTTCACAAAGATGAGGAGTCAGATTCCATCTTGGATCTCACAAACCTCCATGTCCAACAGCTCATGCCCAATCTCTACCGAGTGGCCCGCTAAGTGACCAAGGAAGAGTCCAAGTATAAGGATCAAACACAAAGTTACCATGAATTCTCAGGTCAAAGGACTAATAATATGCACTAGCGTAAAGCATGAGAGCTTGCCACTACCTACTTGCCATTGCAGTTATCTAGTAGATTCTCAGGGCAGGTCTTCAGTGCTTTATTCTCTAACAAGCATCCACTAACTTGCATCCATATCTCATATGAGATTGCTCATCGAATGGAGCAACATCCAACCCTTGGATTTATGCATCATTAGTGCAAGTCTATTCAAATTTTAGATGCCTTGTCTCATAAGATCCTATAATTTGGAAGATTTAAGATCATGGCCATGTAAGACTTATTCCATTATCACCACCTAATGCATGATCGAGTCCCATAGTGTTGTGTGATCTAGGGACTTCATCAAAATGTAAGTGAAGTAAATAAAGATTATAAGATGAAGATGGCCATATGATGAATATCATTCAATTAAGATTGTCTTATAATGAAATAGTTTATAAGGCCAATTTAATTGGCTTGTGGGATATTATTCCAACAAAGATATCCTTAAAATCAATACTGGATCTTTGAGTGTAACCTTTTGCCACTAGTTGCACCTTAAAAGTCACCACTTCTCTATCTGCCCTAAGTTTTTGCTTGTAGATCCACTTGCAACCAACGGGAACTATTTTCTTTGGTGGATCTACCAAAGTTCATACTTTGTTTGAGTATATAGAGTCCATTTTGAATCTCATGGCTTTAAGTGAATGCCCCAAATCTATATCTGGCATAGCTTTCTCATAGGTTTTTGGATCGTCATCTGATTGTCCCATCTCATGAAGAAATCTAAATATTTCGGGTTACTTCTTGATACGGTACGACCTTCTTAGAGATTATGTGTGAGGCTCTTGAAATTCATTTATTTTCACCGCTTGTGAGATTTCTTGATCATCTTGAACTTCACCAAGTTCAACAATATTTTTTCTATCTCATAGAAATTCCTTTTGCCAAAAGGTGGTGCTCTTCAAAACAAACATATTTTATTTTGAGGGGTCATAAAACTAATAAGTTGCATAAACTTGCATAAGGTGGATCTACTATCCAACTTATCTCCCACTTTCCATCTTATGTATACGAGAGATCCCCCAACCTTTACATAGTGATCAGAATGCTTTGCCATGCCATATCTCATATTATGTTTTTGGTATCGACTTTTGAAAGTACTACATTTAGTAATTTCACTGCTGTCTATAAGGCATATCCCCTAAAAGGATATAGGCACATCGAAAGAAAAGAACCACATGTTTTGTAATTTCACCATTTTCTAACTTCACTTAGTTCTATTCTTCTTTCTATTTTTCATAACAACTTACAAAGAAAAGAACCACATGTCATATCATATATTCATTGGGAAGAACTTATCCTAAAATGTACTTCAATAAAATACATACCCTTCTTAAGGGTTGCAAGGTAACCTTTGCAAATAGCTTTTAATGGCTTATCTAGCCAAATTAGAAACAAATAATATCAATTATTTCCTCTATATTCTTCTTGATTCCTCCAGATGCCTTTAATGGTTGTTTTCTCTTAAGGGAAAAACCTTCTTCCTTTTTTATCTCCTTTTCTAGCATCTCTTAGGCACATAAACCTGAAGAAGGAAACAAGTGTCAAAGATTTTCCCTTGTCATCATAGTCTTCATCTTGATCAACACATTGATCAGTAAAACTCGGTGAGGATGTAAGGATCAAATCCTAATGGAGATCATTATCCATTACTAAGTCTAAGTAGAAAAGCTTATCCAAGCCTAATCATCTTTAGACCATTGTCAATGATGCATCACTTCACATTCATCCTAGCTTGAAAAATCGTCTTTGACAACATGAACTTCTCATACCTCGTTTGCTTTTTAGTGTGGATCGAAACTTACTTGACAAGGAACTTTGCTGCCTTAAGACTATTATAGTTATAGCTGTAGTTCATTGGACCAAGGTACGATTCATGTATCTTTGAGATTTTTAAAGTTTGTAGATGCTATTGTGAGACTGAGGGATAGGATGATCCTAAGCCTAATTTGTGAACTTTTTGTGTGTCTCTAGATTTACATTAATCCCAAAGGGATTAGGAGGACCATCATAGAGGACCTACATCCGCTTTTAGTAATCTAAAATAGTTTTCGAGGTCAAATCAATCGTGGGAGTTTGGCCTAATTAGTTTATTGGTTTCCAAAATAAGGTTAAGTGGAATTTTAGTCATTCTTGAGATTTCACAAAATCTTAAAGCCAAAAAAGAGAATATTCATGTAATTGAATTTGATATTAAAAATATGTTCATGGTCTTTCAAGCATATTTTTCTCCCACTATTTTTTCAAATCATTCACCCCTAAGAAGAATTTGAGAAATCATATTTTCTAGTGATAATCAAGCCCCCAATGACTTGCAAGTGCACCCTCATATACGAGTGCCATCCACAAACAATCAAAGGGTAGGCAACTTTTGCCAATTGCATCTCATGAAACTCTTGATATATTTTGCCTCACTTTTCATATGGATCCAAAAATTATGTATGCCATCTATATTACTAAGTGTTAAGGGCAACCTACCAATCCTTCTTTATCTTAAGACAGCCTAATGACATCCCTCATTTACGAGTGCCAATGTGTGAGGGTTCTTAAGTCAAAGATGCATCTAAAGAAGGATGTCATTGACATAAAGCACAATAAACTATACACTACTCCTACTGGCCTTCAATACACACATAGTTTATACACAATCTTAACAAAGCCAAATGATTTAACTATTTTGTCAAAACGTATGCTCCAACTTTAAGATGCTTGTTTGAGTCCATAAATAGATCTCTAGAGTCTGCAAACCTTTTACTCACTCCCCTTGGATGTGAAACCCTATGGTTACTCCATATAGATTTCTTCTTCAGTGCTACCATTGAGGTAAGCAGTTTTTACATCCATGTGGCAATCTCATAGTCATAATATGCAAGTATGGCAAGTATAATCCGAAAGGACTTAAACATAATAACTTGGGAAAAAGTTTTATCAAAATCGATGTTGGGTCTATAAGGGTAACCTCTTGCCACTAGTTGCGCCTTAAAAGTGGTCACTTCTCCATCAACTCCTATCTTTAGCTTATAGATCCACTTGCAACCAACAAAACCTATTGGAGTCCATTTTGAGTCCTTAAAACTAGTGGATCTACCAAAGTCTATACTTTCTTGAAGTACATAGAGTCCATTTTGAATCTCATGGCTTCAAGCCAACATCCCGAGTCTATGTTCAGCATAACTTCCTCATAAGTTTTCATATCACTATCCAATTAGCTCATCTCATGAAGAAATCCAAACCTTTTGAATTGTTTCTTGATTTAATCTGACCTTCCTAGAAGTTGTGTGTGAGGCTCGCATAGCTCGTTTATTTTTACTACTTGTGGGATTTGATGATCATCTTGAACTTTATCAAGTTCAACAACAATGCTATTTTTATCTAATAGAAATTGCTTTTCCAAAATCTAGGCGTTCCTCGAAACAAACACTTTTTACTCCGAGGTGTCATAAAAGTAATAACCCATAAGACTCTTTTAGGTATCCCCCAAACTTTGGCAAAGTGAATCTAGCATCCAACTTGTCTCCCACTGTACGTCTCATGCGGGCAAGAAACCATTAAACCTTGAGATAATGGTACGAGGGTGCTTTGCCAAACCACATCTCATGTGGTGTTTTTGGCACCAACTTTGAAGGTACTATATTTAGTAACTTCACCACTATTTCTAAGGCGTATCCTTAAAAGGACATTGGCATATCGAAAAAGCTCATCATGGAACATACCATGTTCAACAAGGTACGGTTTTTTCTCTCAGCTACTTCATTATGTTAGGGTATGCCAGATGGATTCCATTGAGAGAAAATCTTTTTCTCCTTTATATAATCCAAGAATTTGGTACTTAAGTGTTCTCTCCCTCAATCTAATCAAAGAGCTTAATACTAAGTCTTTTTTATTTTTCTACTTCATTCCTATACTCTTTGAACTTTTCAAAGGTTTTAAACTTGTACTTCATAAGATACACATGTCCGAATTGATTATAGTCATCAATAAAGATGATGAAGTAAGAATAGCCTCCTCTTCCACTAACTCTTAATAGACAACAAACATCCATATGGATCAAATCCAAAGGATTTTTGCAGTGCCTTGCTTGTCCTACAAAAAGAGGTTTGGTCATTTTTCCTTCAAACAAGATTCACAAGTAGGAAAGTCCTCAATGCCACTAATATTAAGTGCTTTGATAGCTTCTAACTTGTTCATTCTATTTTTTGAAATATGCCTAAATCTTACATGTTATAGAATGGCAACTTCTTGGTTATCTAATTTTCTTTTAACTTGATTAAATGCACATTAGTGAAGATTGAGAATCAAGTATGAACCATCCATTAATTAATATACCTTGAGCAATTAAAGAACCATTCTTTAATGCCATCAACTTCCCATTCAATATATAAAAATCATATCCTTCATTATCAAGAATGGGAATTGAAACAATGTTCTTAACAAGGTAGGGTACATAATATACTGGATTGAGTATAATGTTAGTATTCCTCAATTCTAACTTGATAACGTCTTGGACCATGGCTACAACTCTTGTTCCAATTCCTAGGTGGAGGATCATTTCCCCTTCATGAAAACTCTTTCTTCTTTCCATCCCCTATGACGAATAATTACAAAGGTGAGAACCACATATGGTATAAAATACCCATGAGGAAGAATTAGTCATCAAATGCACCTCAAAGAAGTACATACCCTTCTCAAGAGTTGCAAGATAAGCTTTGCAAGTTTTTTTCCAATGTCTCTTTTCGCCACAATGGAAACAATTAGCTTCGATTTTGGCCTTTTTCTTAACTCTCTTGGTTTCTTGGGTTGTTTTCCTTTGGAAGAAGAACTCTTTTTCCTCTTACCTCCCTTTCTTGGGCCTATAGGACCTTTTGACTTGGCAAAAAAAGCAAGCATAAGAGGCTTTTCCTTTCTCATCATCACCTCAGTAGTCACAAGCATGTTAACCAATTTAGTAATTGTATCTTCTTGCTTAGACATATTAACATTCATAACAAATTGGCCGAATGATAGGGGTAATGACTAGAGGATCAAATCCACATAGAGAGGTCATTTTCCATGATAAAGTCAGGTTGTCCAAGCTTCTCGATGAGTTCAATCATCTTGAGCCCATGATCATGGACAATTGAACTTTCTACCATCATTGATTTAAAGAGCTCTTTCAACAAAGCGAACCTTTCATGTCTAGATTGCACACCATATAACTCTTATAGGTGTTTGTAGATCTCAGTTGCATATTTCATATGCTCATAAGTCTTTTGGAGCTCATTAGTCATGAATGCCATCATGAGACATCTCACTTGTAGATCATCATCTACAAATTTAGTGAACACTTCACGAGCCTCATCAGAAGGATCATCACCCAATGTGTCTAGAGGACTTTGATCAAGGACATAGGTCCTCTTTTTAGAGTTAAGAATTATCATACAATTTCTCAACTAGTCTTGGAAGTTAAGCCTAGTGAGTTTATTGGTTTTCAAAATGCCTATGAGTGGCCTTATAGCCATTTGGTTTTGAAGATTTCGAAAATCTACAAGAGGCAAAAGAAGAGTATAAGCATATGATTAAATATTGATATTTTGAAAACATGTTCATGGTCTTTGAAGTATGTTTTTCTCCCACTATTTTATCAAATCCTTCACCCCCTAAGAAAAATTCAAAAAATCATATTTCTTAGTGAGAATTAAGATCCTAAAGCCTTGTAAGTAGACCCCCAATGTCCAGATGTATATCCACAAACAATCCAAAGGTAAGCAACTTTTGCTAATTGCATCTTATACAACTCTTGATATATTTTGCATCACCATTTCATATAGATCACCTATAATAGCTATCTCTACACTAATTAGTGTTAAGTCAAACCTATCAATCATTCTCAAATGAATAATAAATAAATCAAGAATTGATATTCAATTCCAATAATTAAATGCTTATCTCACAAACAAATAATTGGTCAAGCATAACAATTATGCAATAAATAGGAGATTTAACAAGTTTTAAAAGCAATGAAAAATGTCAAACATAATTTTAGGAGCTCACACAACACTTATCCATCCATTAAGTGTGATTTAAAAAGGTTTTCAGCCATAACAAGAACTAAAATAAAAGCTCAAAACTCACCTAACCCTAAACTAGGCACTGCTAGCAAGGTATGCGCACGATTGGGCAGCAACTCTCGGTCACATCCCTGCCTTGTGCACTACCATGACCAGTAGCTACCCTGTTTTGTAGTCAAGGATGAGTCAAGCCACTTTTGGCTCAACTTTGTACCAAAAACTCTAGAACATCTCCAAAACATTAAAACACACCTTATGGATGTAATTTCAGCATTAAAACGCCATTCAAAACTGAAATTTCAAGCCTCCAAAACATGCTTTCAAAAACAAGTTCAAGGGAGAATCATACTCTCCAAAAATTCCAACATTACTCCAATCAAGTTTGATCCAAAAATTACCAAAACTATTTTAGCCATTCAACAACATGCTATATCAATATATAACATCAACAAATGCTAAATCAACATTCAATATTCTATGCAATGAATTAAAACATACTAATTACATGAATTAACATTTAAAACTCATAGTAGCATGCTTTCAATTCATCAATCAAGAAGTCACATACAACATCATCCATACACTCCAATCTATCATATGAATCAAGAATTTAGCGATTTTGATCAATCCATCACATAAATCAATCAATCAAAAAATCCAAATCATAGCTGAAATAGGCTCTGATACCACTTGAAGGAAGGTGTAGCATTAGGATCCAATAGTTAAAACTTCAAAAGCTAAGATTAACTAGGCTACTCAAGCTAACAAGGATCAAAACATGCTCATAATTTAGATTAAGGAAGAGGAATACCTTGATTAGCTCAATTCCAAGGAGAACTCTTCTTTAATCTAGAATTTGCCAAGCAGCTGCACAGCAAAATAAATGCAACTTTTGCACGAGTAAAGCTTCTCCAAAAATTCAAAAAACATTCCAAAAGCTAATTAAAATGTCACACCAAATGAACCTTTCATTTGAATTTCTCTCCAAAAAGGATTCTTCTCATTAATTAAATTAAATTCTATAATTTAATTAATTAATCTTTGACTTAACACTTAAGCCAACAAGCTTAACTTCTTAAGCTTAATTTGCTAATTTAACTTTTTAAATTAACTTGACCAATTGATAGTCTCATGGCACCAAATAATTAACTCTTTAATTATTGAACTAATTTAACTCTTGAATTAGTTGATCAATCTAACACTTAAATTAATCAAGCCAAGCGACACTTCAATTTTCAGTCTCCTAAAAATCGATCACTATGGAGTGAATTTTCTAACACTTAGAAAGTTCTTTCACGATTTAGGAAATGCTATAGGCTTTTTTGTGTGACCCAATCGATTTTACCATTCATTGGATATGGACTCACTATTCCTTGTAACTTTTGAATGTCATATATTCATTTTAGTTTAAATTAAACTCCCTTAAACTAAATCAACCTAGTTCAATTAATCTCTATTAATTGAAGAGTACCCAATCTCCATGGTCAATGTCCAACCTCAAGCCCATGGAGCCACCCAATTAGTTGGCTTAAATGAATGCTTCTAGAGAATTATTATAGCTTTATGCGTACCATGCAAATATGGTCCTTCAGTCTCCCATCTCCCAAAAGAGGCCTAGGGAAAGACATTCGTTGGCTCCCTAATTGCCTCAATACTATGTTTTGATTCCTAATGTTTGATTTCACTATGTGACCTATATTGGAATAGTGCCCCCACAAGCCCATTAGATCATCCTTTTAAACTATTTCACATGTTATACAATCTTGATTGAATGATATTCTTTATGTAGGCATCTTAATCTTATACACAAATTTATTTCACTGGCATTTGAATGAAGCCCCTAGATCACACAAGACTACAGAACTTGTTACGTACTAGGTGTTGATCATGGAATAAGTCTTACATGACCGTGATTTAAATCTTTCAAGTCATAGGATCATACAAGATAGAGCATCTAAGATTCGGATAAACTTACATTAACAACGTATAAATCTAAGAGTTGAATATTGCTCCATTCCATTAGTAATGACATATGAGTTATTGATACATGTTAGAGGGTGCTTGTTAGGAAATAAGGTACTGAAGACCTAGCCAAAGAATCCCCTAGATAGTTGTAGTGGCAAGTTCTCCAGCTGACACTAGTGCATATAATTAGTCCTTTGACTTGAGGATCCATGGTAACCTTGTGTTTGGTCCTCATGCTTTTACTCCTCCTTGGTCACCTAGCAGGCCATTTAGGTGGTGATTGGGCATGAGCTACTAGACATGGAGATTTGTGAGATCCAAGATGGAATCTGACTCCTCGTCTTTGTGAAGGGTAAGTTCATTTCCTATGTATTCTATAATGAACAATTCCGATGAGTCCTTACCCAAGGCAATATAATAATTTGGAAAAAGAGTTTTCCAAAGATGAGGTTATAAACTGGAATTGAACATTAGGAGGAGAAACATAGTATCAAAGCTATTAGAGAGCTAACAAATTTCTTGCCCCAGGCTTCTTTTGGAAAATAGGTGATGGAAGGACTGTATTTGCATAGTATGCGTAGAGCTAGAATGATTCTTTAAAAGCATTCATTTTGGCCAACTAGTTAGGCTTCAAAGACTTGTGGTTGGACATCGACCATGGATATTGAGTACTTTTCAATTAATGACATTAATAGAATTGAGTCAATTAGTTTAAAGGAGTTTAAATTAAAGTGAATATTTGATATTACAAAGTCACAAGAGTTGTAATGTCCAATGAATGAAAAAGCCTAATGGGTCACACACACAAAAGCCAGTTGCATTTCCTACATGATGAAGTAATTTTCTAATAGTTAGAAAATTTCTCCTTATGGACCGATTTTGATGTTGGAGAAAATTAAGGTTATTTTTGGCTTGATCAATTTAAGTTGATCAACTAATTTAAGAAGTTAAATTAGACCAATAATTAAGGAGTTAATTATTTGGTGCCACATGATCATTAATTGGTCAAGTTAACTATGACATGCTTAAAGAGTCAAGCTAATTGACTTAATAGTTAAGTCCAAGGTCAATTAATTAAATTAAAGTGTTTAATTTAATTAATGAGAGCAATATATTTTTGAGGAAAAATTCAAATGAATGGTTCATTTGTTGTGGCATTTTAATTAATTTGAAATGAGATTCCAAATGAAATTGAAATGCGATTCCAAATGAAATTGAAATGCACACAAAATTCAAATTCACATTTGAATTGCAACTTGCCAACTTGCAAGGCAAGTTGGCGGTCCCCATAGAGAAAGATGTGACACCACCTTGGCATCACACCATCCTCACTCTATATATAGATATAGAGGGAGAGAGGGGTGGCTACTCATGCTCCATGTGAACAATTAAAGTCTCTCACATTTTTCCTCCAAATCTCAAGTGTTGCCTCACGTGTTGAAGCTTCACTTTCTCTCTTCTTCTTCTACCACAAATCAAGCCTTTATCTCTAAAATTTCCTTTTTGTTTTCCCATCTAACATTAAGGGTAATAGGATCTAGCATTGGTGTATGGATCATAACATTGGATTGCTAGCCTTTGGAGATCCACTGTCAGGGCAACAACTTTGATGAATTTTTCCAGGAGCTTCCCTTCATATTTTTGAGCTGGATTTTTTAAATTAGCTTCATCAAAGAGTTTATAACATGATGTAAAATTTCCATAATTTTTGGAGGGTTCGGATTGGTCGAAGGTTGCATCCAAACAGAGCTGCAGCTGTGAGATGTAGTTTCTGGCAGTAATCTTGCAACGACCTTTGGAGGTCTTCCTACGTTTTTATTGAGCTGATATTTGGAATGAAGATGAAAAAAGGAGTTGGTGATGTTTTGCTACTAATTTTACTTAAATCAGAGTTCATTTCCCTTGTCAAAAATTGATTGGATTCAGCTGTGGCGTTGGAAGACAAATTCAAGAAGTTGAGATCTTCTTCCACATTCCTTTAATTTTCTGAAAATCAAGTTATTCTTCTAACAAAATTTAAATCAATGCCATGCTTATAAATCCTTGGTGACATGTGTAGCCTAGTTATTTTTTATTTTTAAAATTTTGATTATTGGATCTTGGTGCTACATGTGCCTTCAACCTCATCTTTGGAAAACTTCTTTTTCAAATTGTCACACTACTTTGTTTAAGGATTTTTTGGATTAGATCATTATATAATACATAGGAGACGCACTCACTCTTAACAAAGATGAAGAGTCAAATTCTATCCTAGATCTTGCAAACCTCCACATCAGTAGCTCATACCCAATTTCTACCTGAGTGGCTTGCTAAGTTTCCAAGAAACAGTCAAAGCACGAGTACCAAACACAAGGTTACCAAGGATTCTAAAGTTAAAGGACTAATTAAATACACAAGCGTAAGTGAGAGAGCTAGCCATTATTGACTCACCACTATGGCCATCTAGTGGATTCTTTGGGTGGGTCTTCAGTACCTTATTCTCTAACTTGCACCCACTAACATGCATCCATATCTCTTACTAGCAGATGTTGGAATAGTACCCTACAAGCTAATGAGATTGGCCTTGTAAATTATTTCACTCATTGTACTATCTTGATTGAATAATATTCTTTATATGGCTATCTTTATCTTATACTTCGTTCCACTTCACTAGCATTTGGATGAAGCCCTTAGATCACCATGATTGCAGAACTTGGTTTGCTGACTATGGAATAAGTCTCACATGATCATTATCTTAAATCTTCCAAATCATAGGATCTTATGAGATGGGGCATCTAAGATCTTAATATACTTGCACTAACGATGCATAAATTCAAGGGTTGGAGATTGCTCCATTCTATAAGCAACTGTATAAGATACGGGTGCATGTTAGTGGGTGCTTGTTAGAGAACTAAGCACTGAAATCCCACCGAAGAATCCACTAGATAGCCAAAGTGGTAAGTCGGTAATAGCTAATTCTTCTGCTTACACTAGTGCATATTATTAGTGCTTTGACCTAAGCATCTGTGGTAACCTTGTGTCCGTTCCTCATACTTTGACTCATCCCTGACCAGTTAGCGGGTCTTTTAGGTTGAGATTGGGTATGAACTACTTGGTATAGAGGTTTGCGAGATCTAAGATGGAATCCGACTCCTTGCTATTATGAAGGGCGAGTAAATCCCTTATGTGTTCTATAATGATTAATTCTAAGAAATCCTTGCACAAGGTGGTGTGACAATTTGGAAAAGGAATTTTTTAATGGTGAGGTCAAACAACAAGGATAGAACATTGAGAATATAGACATAGTATCGAGGCTAATAGAGAGCTGACAAATATCTTTTCCTAGGCCTCTTTTAGGAGATAAGAGATGGAAGAACCGTATTTGCATAGCACGCGTAGAGCGATGATGGTTCTCTAGAATATTCATTTTGGCCAATTAGTTGGGCTCCATAGGCTTCAGGTTGGACATCAACTATGGAGATTGGGTACTCTTCAATTAATGAGATTAATTGAATTGAGTCAACTAGTTTTAAAGGAGTTTTAAATTAAAATGAATATAAGATATTCGAAAATTACAAGGAGTTGTAAGCCCATGTCCAATGAATGGCAGAACTTATTGGTCACACACAAAATTCAATTAGCTTCCTAATTAATGGAGAGAATTTTCTAAAGTGTTAGAAAATGATATTTCCTAGTGATCAATTTTAAGGCCAACTTTGAGTGTCAATTTTGACTTGATTGATTTAAGTGTTAAATTAATCAACCAATTTAAAGAGTTAAATTAGACCAATAATTAAGGAGTTAATTATTTAGTGCCAACATGACCATCAATTGGTCAAGTTAACTTGAAGAGTTAAGTTAACAAATTTAGCTTAAGGAGTTAAGCTAGTTTGACTTAAAGAGTTAAGTCAAAGAATAATTAATTAAATTAAATAATTTAATTTGATTAATTAAGGAAGAATGAATTTTGGAGGGAAGACTCTAATGAGATTTGAGATGGCGTCTTAATTAATTTAAAATGATATTTCAAATGTAATTAAGATGTAAATGAAATTTAAATGAGATTTGGATTCAAATTTTGCCACCTAAGCAACCTTACTTGGCCACCCCACCTTCATACATTATGTGATGCCAACTTGGCATCACACATTTTCAACCTCTATATATAGATATAAAGTGAGAAAGTTGTGCATATGATAAATGATGTGAAGAATTAGATTCTTCATTTTCCCTCCGAAAATGTTTGCAAGCTAGCACTTCACGTGTTGAAGGCTAAGCTTCTTTCTTCATCTTCCTACCCCAAATTCAGCCTCTACCATCAATTCTCTGGATCTGTTCCAAATCATGAACTAGAGAATTAGGAATATTTCATTGGTGTGTGGACTATTTCAAGAGAGGCAAGACATATATCTTGCTCTGCTTCTGGAAAGCTTCCTGTGTGAGGTCTGACTTTTTGATTTTCTCCAGGACGTTCCAGATGGCCAATTGATCTAAATTTTGACTAGAAGTTCTACAAGGGCTATCTCTAGTAATTTTGAAAGAATGTTTGGAGGTGATTTGGTACAGCGATCATCCCAATCTTTTCATTATGCCATGAGCAGGTAGATTCTAGAACTAGTGAAGTATTCACTTGTTTCTTCTCAGATATTCTTATCAAGGTAATCCTCTATCTAAATCTAAATGCAAGGTATGATTTGATCCATGTTATGCTTGTAGGAACTAGTTACTTTATGTTTTGAAGTTTTGATTATAGATCCCAGTGCCTATCTTGCTTTCAGCAGATCCATTGACAAAACCCATAATGCAAAAGTTCTTTGAAAGACATCTTGAGAAGATAGCTCTTAAAGCTATGGGACATTGGCTTTAGGAAGAATGGGAGATTGTTGAAATAGTACCATGCAAGCCAGTTAGATTGACCTTGTAAAAGCTATTTACTTGTAAAAAATTCTTAATTGAATTATATTCTTTATATAGCTATCTTTATCTTATGCTTTATTTCACTTCACTGGCATTTGGACGAAGTCCTTAGATCACCTAAGTCTCACACAATTGTGATCTTAACTCTTCCTTGTCATAGGATCTTATGACATGAGGCATCTAAGATCCAAATAGACTTTCACTAATGATGTATAAATCCAAGAGCCAGAATTGCTCCATTCAATGAGCAACTGTATGAGATATGGGTGCATGTTAGTAGGTATTTGTTAGAGAATAAGGCCCTAAAGAACCACCGAAAAATACACTAGATATCTCTAGTGGCAAGTTGGTCGTAGCTAGTTCTCCTGCTTATGTTAGTACATATTATTATTCCTTTGACCTGAGGATCCATGGCAACCTTATATCGGGTCCTTATGCTTTGAATCTTCCTTGATCATTTAACGGGTCTTTTGGGTTGAGATTAGCTATGAGCTACTTAGTATGTAGGTTTGTGAGATCCAAGATGAAATCCAACTCCTCGTTGTTGTGAAGGGCGAGTACATCTTCTATGAATTCCATAATGATCGATTCCCAAAAATCCTTGCATAAAGTGGTGTGACAGTTTGGCAAAGGAATTTTCCAAAGGTGAGGTCACACAATGGGATTGAACATTGAGAATAAAGACATAGTAGATTAGGGAGCCAACAAATATCTTATCTTAGGCCTCTTTTGGGAAATAGGAGATGGAAGAACCGTATTTGTATGGTACGTGTAGAGCAATGATGGTTCTCCAAAATATTCATTTTGGCCGATTAGTTGGGCTCGTGGGCTTGATGTTGGACATCAACCATAGAAATTAGGTACTCTTCAATTAATAAGAATATTGAATTGAGTCAATTAGTTTAAAAGGAGTTTTAAACTAAAATGAATATAAGATATTCAAAAGTCACAAAGAGTTGTGAGCCCATGTCCAATGAATAGTAAACTTATTGGTCCACATATAAAATCCAATTAGCTTTCTAATTGATGGAGAAAATTTTCTAAGTGTTAAAAAATCAACTCCGAGTGGACTGATTTTATAGTGCCAATATTCAAAGTCATTTTTGGCTTGATTAATTTAAGTGTTAAATTAATCAATTAATTTAAGTTAAATTATATCAATAATTAAGGAGTTAATTATTTAGTGCCAATATGACCATCAAATGGTCAAGTTAACTTAAAGAGTTAAGTTAACAAATTAAGCTTAAGAAGTTAAGCTAGTTTGACTTAAATAGTTAAGTCAAAGGATAATTAATTAAATTAAAGATTTCCATTTGATTAATTGGGAAGAATGAATTTTGAAAATTCAAGTGAAGAGTTCATTTGAATTAGCATCATAATTAATTTAGAATTAGAGTCCAAATGCAATTAAAATGCACATGAAATTTAAATGAGATATGAATTTAATTTACTCCACTTGGTTGCCCCCACTCATGAAGTGTGTGATGCCAACTTGGCATCACACCATTCAGCATCTATATATAGATTTAGAGAGAGGGGATCGGCCACTATGCTAATTGGTGTGAAGAATTAAATCCTTTGCAATTTCCCTCCAAAAACCCTTTGCAAGCATTGCATTTATATGTTGAAAGCTTTGCTCTCTTCTTCTTCCTTCCAACCTAAAATTGGCCTCTACCACTATTGTATCTCTAGTTTTACTCCAACTTGTAGACTAGAGATTTTGGAAGATCTAATTGGTGTGTGGATCATAACAATAGAAGCAAGGCACTTAATTTGCTAGATTTTGGAGATCCACCTGCACAGAGTTTGATTTAGAGATTTTCTCTAGGGAGTTATAGAAGGATTTCTAATCCAAAATTTTTAAAAAGAGTTCTTCAAGGTGTTGAAAAGCTACAGCAATTTTTTGGAATTTTTGGAGGAGTTTTGGTTGGGCAATTTTCTCACTCTTTCAATTGCAGATAGTTTCTGATATAGTGAAGAGTTCACCAGTCTCTCCTTGGATTTTGCTTTTCAAGGTAATTATCTCATCAAATATGAATCCCTTGCATGATTAGATCCTTGTTATGCTTGTAAGCACTAGTTAATTTCATGATTTTGAAGTTTTGATAATTGGATCTTAGTACCTTACTTACTTTCAATGATTGCCCCCTCCCTTAAGGAAAGTGTGATGCCAAGTTGGAATCAAACCATCCTCCCTCTATATATAGATATAGAGGTGAGGTAATTCAACAATACGCACCATTTATGAAGATTAGAATCTTTCACAATTTCTCTCCAAAAACCTCTCTCCAAGCATTGCCTTATGAGTTGAAGTTTTGCTTTCTCTTTTTCTCTCAACCTCAAAATCGGCCTCCACCATAGATATTTTCCTCTACTTATACAAATAATAGTGAGGATAAATTGGAAGTTCAATTGGTTTGTGGATCATTACAATAGAGGCAAAACATTTGAGTTGCTTGCCTTGGAATTCCACTATGCAGAGCAATGATTTTGGCAAATTTTTATGAGGAGATCCAAATTGATTTTTTCTCCATAGTTTTCACAGAATCTTCATAATTAATTGTAGAAGATCCAATTTAATTTCATGAATTTTAGAGAACTTGAATTTAGGAAAAAGTTTTTGTTTCTCTACTGTGCCAATTTCTGGCTGATTCTAGACTCGTGAAGTGTTAACAATTGTCTTCTTGGAAATTAGCTTATCATGGTAATCCTCTTACCAAATCTCGATCTATAGCATGTTTAGATCCTTGGTAGCTTGAGTAGCTTAGTTAATTTTACCTTTTGAAGTTTAAATTATTGGATCCTAGTGCTACTCTTATCTTCATATCCAACTTCTTGGATATGCATTGTTAGTGAAAGTCTATCCAAATCTTAGATTTCCCATCTCACATGATTCTATGACTTAGAATATTTTAAAATCATGACTATAGAGACTTATTTTATGATCAGCATCATATGTGTGACCAAGTCTCATAGTCTTATATAATTTAAGGGCTTCAACCAAATGCATGTGAAGAAATCATAAACATATAAGATTAAGATGGCCATATTATTGAATATCATTCAATCAAGATTGTATCACAAGTAGAGTAGTTTGACACGCTAATCTAATTGGCTTGTGGTGCACTATTCCAACATGATGTTGTGTTTATTGGATTTTTTTTTTCTTGGACAATTATTATGTCTAGCATGCAATCTGGTTGGCAATGTTTCATAGTTTAATGTGTTGCTTAAGAAAAGGTTTTCTTCTATTTTTAAGATTTTAATTCTATTATTTGTCTTTTCTAATTGAAAGATGTAAAAGATAGCAAATCTAATTCTTAAACTATATGTGTATATAGGAATTACACATGGATCACATGATTATGAATTGAATAGATTGCATGAAAATAGTGGGCTAGTTTGAGAACTTATGGGTATTCCAATACATCTTTGATGTGCCAACTAAAAATTTGAAAATTTATAATTAAGGGATCATTACTTTGGTATTCACGACTCACTCTTTTTATAATTAGATTGGATTTTTTTTACAAATATATTAACTTTGATTTGGTGGAAAAAGAAATCATCATTTTCTTATTGCAAAGTTAGAAATTATGAGTTATGACTATTTAATCTAAAACAAATAGATAAAGATAAAATTATTCATGCAAAAGTACAAGAATTGTTTTATTTCTTGTTTACTTTTAATTTTTTGTATTGAAGTTTACACTTTATATTATAAAGCATGCTTTATTCTTATTTTTATATTTATTAATGATCTATTTTCTTTATATTGAAGGATTACATAATGTCTTCTCTATCAGAAATTGATGAAGAACCTTTATCTAATCTTAATCATCCCATAGAGACAACTCAAGGAGATGAATGTGTTCAACAAAATTCAAGTCAACTCCAAGAAAATATGCTAGATAGTTGTTTTATTAAAAAAAAAAAAGGAGGCAGAAAACATCATCTGTTTGGAATGATTTTGATGAGATTCAAGAGATTGGAGGTGCCAAAAAAGCTGTATGCAAATTTTGTAAAAGTGAACTAACTACTGGTAGAAAGGGAGCTAGCATGAGCCATCTAAGGAGACATGTAGAAAATTTCTTGAAAAGGAAAATGCACATGGTGTCATAAAAAGTTCAATCCACAATGGCATTTTAACATTCTAAGTTAGATATTAATCCTTTTATAACTCTTGCAACTAGGTATTCTAATGAGAAGGTGACAGAAATTATTGCCACTGCAATTATGGCACATGAACAACCATTCAGTATTGTTGAGGATGAAGTTTGTATTGGAATAGTGACCCATAGCCAACTAGATTGGCACATAAACTATTTCAGTTGTGATACAATTTTGATTGAATGATATTCATATACAATAGCCATCTTCATCTTATGCTTATTTTTACTTTGCTAGCATTTGGTTGAAGCCCATAGATCACACAAGACTATGGGACTCAATTGTACTCTAGGAGATGATCATGAAATAAGTCTTACACGGTCATGATTTTAAAATATTCCAAGTCATAGAATCTTATGAAACAATACATCTAATATTCGGATAGACATGCACTAACGATACACAAATCCAAAGAGTTGGATATTGCTCCGCTTCATATGTTAGACATGGGTGCATGTTAGTTGGTGCTTGTTAGAGAACAAGTTCACTGAAGCCCTACCCAAAGAATCCACTAGATAGCCATAGTGGCAAGTCGATAGTGGAAAATTCTCTAGCTTATGCTAGTACATATAATTAGTCCTTAGACCTGAGGATCCATTGTAACCTTATCTTTAGGTCTCAAGCTTTGACTCTTCCTTGATCACTCTATGAGTTATTCGATTGAGATTGGGTGTGAGTCACTTAGACTTGGAGATTTATGAGATCCAAGATGGGATCCATCTCCTTATTGTTGTAAAAGATAAGTGTATCTCCTAAGTATTACATAATGATCGATTCCAAGAAGTCTTTGCACAAGATAGTATGATAATTTGGAAATGGAGCTTTCCAAAGATGAGATCATAAATAGAAATCAAACATTGAAAATAGAAATATAGTTATTGAGGCTATTAGGGAGCTAACAAATATTTTTCCCTAGGCCTCTTTCAGAAGATAGGAGACAAAAGGACTATGTTTGCATGGCAAATGTAGAGCTAGAATGGTTCACCAAGAGCATATTCATTTCGACCAATCAGTTAGGCTCTATGGGCTTGAGGCTAGACATCACCCATGGAGATTGGATATTCTTCAATTAATAGAGATTAATTGAATTAAATTATTAGTTTAAATGAGCTTAAACTAATATAAATATTTCAATATTTAATATATCATAAGAGTTGTGAGCCCACATCCAATGAATGGGAGAACCAAATGGGTCACACAAAAAAGCCTAAAGAAAGTTCTATTTGATAAAAGGAATTTTCTAAGAGTTAAAAAAATTCTTCATGACCTATTTTCTAGAGATGAACGGTTGGCTAATTTTTAGTCATTTTGGTTTGATTGATTTAATTATTAAATTGATCAAAATAATTTATGGATTTAAATTAGATGAATTAAATTAAGAATTTCATTTAATTTGTGCCATATGACAATCAATTGGTCAAGTTAACTTAAAGAGTTAAGTTAACACCTTCTAGCTTAAGGAGTTAAGTTAGTTGACTTAACGTGTTATGTTAGAACCTATTAATTAAATTAAAGAGTTAATTTAATTAATGTAAGGAATTAATTTTGGAGGAAAATTCAAATGAAGGAGTTCATTTGAGATGCATTTGGAATTAATTTGAAAGACATTTCACGAGATGAAATATAGATTCAAATTAAACTTAAATGCAAGTTAAATTTGAATTCACAATGAGTTGGCAACTTGGAAAGTTGGCAACAACCTCATGGCGTTTGTGATGCTAGCTAGCATCACAACCCCACTCTATAAATAGAGGTGACCAACCACAAGGAGCATATCTATGCTAGATTCCATTTTTCCCTCCAAAAGTGTGATCTACTCATGTGTTGAAGTTTCACACATTTTCCTCACCTCTCCTCCACATTTTTGGCCTTCATCTCTTCTCCATCGTTTGGTGATCTAGCTGACTAGAGGTTAATTGGAGCTTGTCTTGGGTGTGTGGATCATTTCATTAGAGGCTTCACAATTGGGGAGCTTCACTCTTGGAGATCCACTACAATGCAGATTGTTTGGAGGCATTTGTAGTGACTTTGCCAATTTTTTTTTCTTTTTTTTGCTGAAAGGTTTACTGGTGATCCTCAAAGGTGTTGAGGTGTTTCTGTCCAAATTTCAGCTCAATCATAGGTGATTTGCTTGGCCAATTGTTGTCAATTCTCTAGTGCACTAGGATTTGGCAATTTTGAAGAGTTCAACAATGTCATCCTTTTCTTCCTTGGAGTTAAGCAATTGAGGTATTTTTTTCAACAAAATCCATCTTAAGAGCATTATTAGATCCTTGGATGAAGTTTAGTCAAGTTTTTATTTAGCTATTTTTGCTTTATAACTTGGATCCTTGTGCTACACTTTACTACAAGTGGTATCAGAGCCTAATTCATACTTTAATTTGGATTTTTATTTGATTGATTCACATGATGAATTGATCTAGATCTCCAAATACTTGATCCAATTCATGGATTTGAGTGTTTGGTTGATGTTGCTAATGGCTTCTTTGATGTTGAGTTGAATTAAGCTAATATGTGTTTTAAGAGTTAATTCATATGTTAGTATGTTTTTGATTTATGGATGATTATGTTTAATGTTGATTAAGAATTGAATGATGTATATGTTGATATAGCATGTTAAATTTGGCCCTAAGGTGTTTTAGCCATTTTAGGATCTAATTGGATTGGAGTAAGTTGGAGATTGTTGAAGAATATTAATTCTTACATAAACTTGATTTTTGAAGCATGTTTGAGCACTTGACTTTTCATTTTTAAAAGGTGCTATAGAACTAAATTTTTTTCTAAAATGTGTGATTTAGTGTTATGGAGGTGTCCATAATTTATTGGTGCACAAAAGTTGAACCAAAAGGACCTTGACTCAATCCTCAACCTAAAACAGGGTAGCTGCCACGCCTTGGCCAGGCGTTGGCCGAGCAACTAGCGTGTCTGGATCACGCCTACAATGCATCTGTGTGCCCTAGCTAGGCAGCAGTGCCTATTTAAGTTTTAGGCGAGTTTTGAGAATTTTTTTTGTTATTTTTCTGACCAAAATTAATTTGAATCATGCTAATTAGATGCACAAGTGTTGTGCAAGTTCTTAAAATTATGTTTGATATTTTTGAATGCTTTTACAATCTTGTTCAAGTTAGTCTTCAATATTTAATTGTGGAATCGAATGTCAATTCTTGATTTATTAGTCATTTAATTGTTGAATAAATGATAAATGAATGGGGATGAGCATGAGCTTTTTATATTGATTTTATTTATTTTAAGTTGTTGAAAAGGGTTATATTAAATTAGAACTTGCGTGCCTCTTAGTTTCTTATCTTGTAAATTTTATGAGAATAGAATCATTAGGAGTGAGAATTTCTTTTCTCATGTAATTGCAGCACGGAGATAGAAAGACCATTGGAGGTATGAAGACCCATGAATGTATGGGATACATTTATGTAATGGATAGATTTAATCAATCTACTTAAAATCAACTAAGTATTGCACCTATGGCTCTAAAGTGAACTACTTGGTTAAGGCTCATGGTCATCCCACTCTAGAAGCATTTACTTATTCATGTTTTCCATATCCTATTGATGTATGGTTAAGATATAGAAAACCTCAATAAGAAGATAAAATTCATGAGATCTTTGCAAGCAAGAAAATCTCTCCACTTAGAAAAGTCTGAGTGCTTTTAAATACTAAATCAAAATGAATGCAGATTCAAAAAAGTTTTAATTAATCTATGCCTTCTACCAGTAATATATAACAAGATGATGCTACTATCTTTGTGTGATGGCACACAAATCATGGGTTACACTTATAGTAGAAAGCTGTGGTTACATACTTAGCATGTGATGCACCGTTGGTTTGACGCTTCCTATGCATTGGCACATAAGTCGTGGGACAACATAGTGTGGTTTTGAATCAAATCTTGATTGGTAGGTCTGATTTGACATCTCTAGTAATGTAGATAGCACACGAGTAGTGGGTCTACATGAAAAGTGAGGCAAAATGTATCAAAGATTGCATAAAGATGCAATTAGCAAAAGTTACTTACCTTTCAATTATTTCTAGATGGCATGGAAGATGTGGGTCCACTACAAGTCCTTAAGCCCTTATTCTCACTAGGAAATGAGATTTCTCAAATTCTTCTAGAGGGTGACGAATTTTATAAAATAGTAAGAGAAAAACATGCTTGAAAGTTTGTAAACATGTTTTCCATATCAATATTCAATCATATACTCATACTCTCTTTTTTCACCTTTGTAAATTTTTGAAATCTAAATTATAATGGCTAAGAATCCACTCAACATTATTTTGGAAACCAACAAACTCACTAGGCCTAACTTCCAAGATTGGCTTAAAAACCTCAAGATTATACTTGATTTCAAAAAAAGGACTTATGTTCTTAATCAAAGTCCATCGGACACCATTGGCGATGATGCCGACAATGAGGCACATGAAATGTTCATGAAGTAGGCAAATGATGATTTACAAACTCATTGCCTCATTTTGGCTTCTATGTCTAATGAGCCCCAAAAGTCTCATGAGCAAATGAAAATTGCTCATGAGATTCACTTGCACTTACAAAAGTTGTATAGCGTGCAAACTAGACATGAAAGGTTCTCATTGTCTAAGGATCTCTTCTGAACTAGAATGAATAAGGACTCAAGTGTCCATGAGCATGGCTTTAAGATGATATTTCATTAAGAAGCTTGGTCAATTGGATGTATTCATGGACAATGAGCAATATGTGGATTTGATCCTTCAATCATTACCTAGCTTGTTTGACCAATTCGTTATGAACTTCAACATGACAAAGTAAGAAGTAACAATTAATGAGTTGGTCAACATGTTGGTGACTGCTGAAGTGATAACGAAGAAAGATAAGCCTCTCACGCTTGCTTCCTCCTCAAAGTCTAAGGGACCTAGGGTGCTAGAAAAGTGTGTAAAAGAAATAAGAGGTCTTCCTATAAGGGAAAGCAACCCTTTAAAAATTTAGGGGGAGTCAAGGAAAAAAAAAGATGGAAAAGCTGATGCTACTTGTTTTTATTGTGGTGAGAAAGACCATTGGAAAAGAAATTGCAAGGAATATCTTGCAACCTTTGGCAAGGGTATGTACTTTGTTGAAATGCACTTAATGATAAATTCTTCATCATGGGTATTTGATACCACATGTGGTTTTCACCTTTGTAATTCGTTATAGAGGATGAAAAGAAGAAGAAGTCTAAATGATGGGGATATGATCCTATGCCTAGGCTATAGAGTAAGAGTTGCAGCCATAGTCAAAGGTATAATCAAGTTAAACTTGGGGAACTCCTTTATTGTACTTGAACCTCACTATTATGCACCAAATCTTGTTAAGAACATTATTTCTATTTTTTTTTGGATAATAAAGGATATAATTTTTCTCTATCTAATAGGAATTTGAAGGTATTAAAGAATGGTTCTTTAATTGCACAAGGTATATTGAACAACAGATTGTACATTTTGGATTTTCAACCATCATTATTGCATATTCAACAAAGTAAAAACCAAGAAGATGCTATTTTGTAGCATGCAAGACTTGGACATATTTCTAAAAATAAGATGAACAAGTTAGAAGCCTTCAGAGAACTAAATGTTAGTGGCATAGAGGATCTTTCTACTTGTAAGTTTTGTTTAAAGGAAAAAAAGACCAAAGCTCCTTTTGTAAGACAAACAAAGCAAACCACAAGCCCTTTGGATTTGATCCATATGGATGTTTGTGAGCCATTAAGAGTTAGTGCGAAAGAAGGCTATTCATACTTCATCACCTTTACCAATGATCATATTCAGTTTGAACATGTGCATGTTATAAAGTACAACTCTGAAGACTTTGAAAAATTCAAAGAGTATAGGAATGAAGTAGAAAAACAAAAGGGATTAAGTATTAAAGCTCTTCAATCAGATCGAGGGAGAGAATACTGAAATATCGAATTCTTGGATTATCTAAAGAAGAATGAGATTCTCTCCTAATGGACTCTACCTAGCATACCCAAATATAATAAAGTAGCGAGAGGAGAAATCGTGCCTTATTAGACATGATAAATTTCATGATGAGCTTTTTTGATATACCTATATCCTTTTGGGGATACACCTTACAAATGGTAGCAAGGTTACTAAATATAGTACTCTCAAAGTTGTAGCCAAAGACACCACATAAGATATGGTTTGGCAAGGCACCCTCTTACTCTTTTCTAAAGGTTTGTGGGCCTCGCACTTACATCAAGCGGCTAGTGGGAGACAAGTTAGATGCAAGATCCACATTATACAAGTTTATGGGATACCCAAGAGAGTCTTTGGGTTATTACTTCTATGGACCCTCAAAAAAATAGGTTTTTGTTTCAAAGAATGCCCACTTTTTGGAAAAGGAATTTCTATTAGATAAAAATGGCATTATCATTGTATTTGATGAAGTTCAAAATAATTAACAAATCCCACTAGCAGTAGAAACAAGTGAACATCAAGAGCCTTACACACAACCTCTAAGAAGGTTGGACCGAATCAAGGAGCAACCCAAAAGGTTTTCATTCCTTCATGAGTTGAGTCAATCTGATAGTGATTCAAAGATCTATGAGGCATTGGAATAATACCCTACAAGCTAATTAGATTGGCATCGTAAACTATTTCACTTGTGATATAATTTTGATTGAATGATATCCATCAAATGGCCATCTTCATCTTATGTTTATATTTACTCACTACAATAAATTACACTTTTTATAATGAAAAGTTTGGTAACAAAGTAAAAATTCATTACAAAATCATGATTTTTCGTAACAAGACTAGAATTTTATTACTAAAACACTCATCTTAGTAACCAAGAAAAATATTTGTTACCTCTAATAAATATTTGTTACCCAAAATTTTTATTCTTTTGTAACTAAATAAAAATTCATTATGAAAACTGAAGTATTGTCACAAATAGTTTTTCCCACCTTTCAGGAAGACATATTTGCAATAAAAGTTTCTACTTTTTTGTTACGTTAACAAATTTGTTACAATTAAGTTTTATAGTAACAAATATATTTGTTACTACAATTAATAATTTACCCTCTAAAATTTGTTTTCCTCCAAAATTTTGTTATATGAAAATGGTAACAAATACTTTTTTTTACTAATTTTAAATCATAATTAAATAAAATCCCACCTAAAATTTGTTTCCCACTAAAAATATATTCCCTCCAAATTTGCTCCAAAGTTTCTTTCTTCAAAATTTTGTTCCCAACATAAATTAACTTAATTTAAAGTGTAAAAAATAATTTATTTATTAATACCATATGTCATCATAGTTAAAAATTTTCTCCAAAAATTGGCACCTCCCTATATGCCTATGTCACCCTTCACCATGGTTAAAAAAATTAAAAATAAAATTAAATATCTAAAAAATAAAAGACAAAATTATTCTTTATTTGGATCTACTTAGATCTACTTATCAAACCATTAATTGGTTTAATAAATTTTATAATTAAATAAAGTTCAAATATTAAGAAAACCCAAATTGTCCCCCCTATTCCCAAAACCAACACACCTAGCCCAATGAAAAGCTCAATTGTCACATTGGTGGGGTGCTGAGTTCATTTTATATATATACATATATGTACATATATGTGTGTGTATATTTATATATTAATATGTACATGTGCAAGTAAAATTGCAATTTTCGTTATGTAACTGTATCTCATTTGGTTTTTGGTCCCATAGGTTACATAATTGCAATTCTAGTCCTATAGTATTAAAATATTGTCATTTTTTGTCCTTTTTTTGCCAAAGACGGCCAAGGTTGTAGGAAAAGCTGATGTGGCTCGCTGGCCATGTGGCAGCTTGGAAATTTCTGCCACGTTGGATTGCTTAGTAGGCATTTTTTGTCTTTTTCTTGCTTAGTTGGCAACATACATGTCCTTTTTTTTGTAATTCCAAATATATTATATAATTTATATATACACACACACATATATATACAAATCTATTATATATATTTATATATCACATATCATCATTTGCCCTCCAACACAAATTTTTTTTTCAAAAATACCCTCTATTATCCTTCATTATCCCCAAAACTTTTTCATTTTTCAATATATAAATACATATATTATACATATACATCATATATATTTTATTATAATCACTTAATTCTATTTTCACCAAAAAAATCTAACAAAAAAGTATTAATTTGACTTTTATAGTAAAAAAGATCTCCCACAAAATATAAACAAACATACACATATATACACATATATTTATATATAATCTATAATTATTTACTAATTGAAAAATAAAAAAATTAATCTATCATATTAACAATATTCTTTTAACTCGATTGGTTGGCACAACTTTGAATTTAAAAATACACACACACACATATATATATATGCACAGATATATATATATATAAATATATATTTATATATAATTTATAATTATTTACTAATTAAAAAAATTAATCTACTATATGAACAATATTCTTTTAACTAAGAACTTGCTTAGTTGGCATGACTTTGAATTTAAAAATAGACAAAATTACAATTTTCGTCTTGTAACTTTACCTCAAATGGTTTTCGGTCCTATAAATTACATAATATCAATTCTAGTTCTATAAGTATCAAAGAATTGTCACTTTTAGTCCTTTTTTTGTTGGAGTCGGCAAAATTGCCAAAAAATGTGACATGACAGTTTGAGTGGTGGTAGTTTATTGTTTTTGCCAGTTAGGCTGCCAAGTAGGCATTTTTTTTTATCTTTTTCTTGCTTAATTGGCAATACACATGTTTTTTGTTATTTTTTAATTTCAAATATTACCCCCTCTCAAGACAGCACCTAATTCAATTTCAAATTGAACCCATAATACAAATCAATAAGCCATCTGAATATTTTTTCCAAAAACTTATCAAAGCATTTCAAACTTATCAAACATAGCTACGGATTCCAATTTAGCTAAGCCTATAACATACAAGCGATATGCTATAATATGTGCCACAAAATTCCAAATCCAATCCTAACATATGCAATGGAAATTCAAACTTAACTAGCTCAGTAAACCATTAAATACCTTCAAACCTAACAAAATATTTCCCGTTTGGCTTGGAATCCAAATTCTTCACTTAATCCCTGTCTAAGAGAATCAAAATAACAGGGGGTAAGTCCAAATGATTTAGTGAGGGATAATTATAATCATAAATAATGGGGATCTATTGAGGAAGAAATCGACTCAACAGATCATCATTCAACAATTAACAAAAACACAACAGGATATATTTAAATAGTTAGGAACAGTCTAACAAGTAGATATGGTTGGTCATTCAGATTAACAAATAGACAACAGGTGCTCAAGTAAAAGCCCTAGCACATCACAGACAAATAGACGCTAAATGCCAAGGGATAGCCCTAGCGCATCACAAACAGACAAATAGTAGATGCTCAGGAATAGCCCTAGCACATCACAGACAAATAGATAGTATATGCCCAGGAATTACCCCAACACATCACAGATAGATAGACAGAAGATAGATGCCTAAGAATAACCCTAGCACATCACTGATGCTCAGGAATAGCCCTAACACATTGCACATACTTAGGAATAGCCCTAGTATATGGCTGATAGACGGACGAAAGATAGATTCCTAGAAATAACCCTTGCACACCGTTGATGCTCAGGAATAGCCTTGAAATATCGCACATACCTAGGAATAGACCTAGCATATGGCTGACAAACTAAATACCTAGGGAATAGCCCCTAGCGTACACAAAAGCATAGGATGAGTACCCAGGGAATAGCTTATAACGTATCAAACTCACAAAATGAATACTTAGGGAATAGCCCCTAGCGTATCAAACTTATAGAACATATACCTAGGGAATAGCCCTCGCGTATACAAACAAACAAATAGACAATACCTAGGAATACCCTTAGCATATCACAGATAAATAGTACAGATCATAATAGAATTGCTACCAAGGCAACGTGATTGCAATATACAGATTCAGATAAGCCATCGTGGCCATTAAGAAACTGAACAATAAGCAAATATGCTAACAAGGCAACAACTACAACATAAAATAGTATAGATATGAGATAGATAATAGATAACAGAGATACGGATAACAAATATGGTTTTGGGCACCAGAATAGGCAAAAATTAGAATCAAATTTAGCAAATAACCTTCACAAAGGTACACTAATTAGATAATAGATACAAATCAAATTTCAAACACAATCTAGACTACAGTACATAAATAGAAAACCCACATAGGGGCTTATTACAACCACAGATAAGAAAAGAAAGTGCCAGATTGGCAGACCTTCACCTCTGTAATCTCAGAAATACTATCGCCGCCTACTATCTACGAAGCCAACCTCAATGTCACCTAACTAAAAGAATAAGGTCCATAGTCATAATCCTCATTCGACCTTGTAATCACAATTATACATGTAACGGTCTAAAATTGATACTTAATTGACTAAATCGATAGCATCGATATTGAAATGCTAATAATGCAAATCTTGATTAAGGAATACAATCAAGTCCTTAATTACATAATTAACGTCATAATAGCTGGCGAAGTCAATAATAATGGTTCCATTAATAACCCAATTTTTTTACTTAGGTCTTAATTCCATAGAATTAGGGTCTTAATCATCTACTAACTTAATTAAGTAGAACTATCATACAATTTTACAAATTTGAGTCTACTGAGCTTATATGTATATACTCATGCATGTCTAAATTCTCAATCCTAAATCACAATTTTGGTCCAATTAACTTGTATTTACATCATAAATAAACCTAACAATTTATTCAAATTAAACTAGGAATCAAATAATTTGACACTGGGAAGGCCCTTAAAATTCACTGCAAAGCCGCTGCTACCGCCGCCACCGCCGCACATTTTTCTCCATTTTTCGGCACCATTGCTGCACCGATCGCCCATGCAAGGCTTCCACATTCATCCTCTCCCTTAGCTTTTCCTAACCATGGCCTCAGGCTTGAATTGGCCGCTAGAAAATCACAAACCCACCGACCACCATGAAACACCACTCTCGGTCCCCTCTCGTGGCTACTGCTCCACCACCGTATGTGTGTTCGTTTGGTTGGAAGTGAGGGTAATGGTGTGAGGAACAATTTGAGAAGGTTAGGTTGGCTAAGGAGGGTCGCTGGTGAGCTCGCTGAAAGTGGTGTCTTCAGCCGAGAGAAAGAAGAAAGAAAAAGGAAAGAAAAGTGAGGGAAAGGAAAGAAAGAAAAGAAGTTGATCATCTATTAATATGGCCAATTAAATTCCTTGGGTTAAAAAAAGTAAATCTGGACTAAAATGGGTTAATTAGATAAATAACAAGTAAAAGGTCAGAGAGCTTACAGCTCATTTGGTTTCATTTCCACGGGCTCATTTCATTTCTGTTTGGAAATGAAAAATGAAAGCTATTGCTTTCTATTCATTTCCATTCAAAATATTTTTTTTTCATTTTCAAACTTTTTCTAAACCTACCCTATCATCTACTCTCACATCAATTAAATTCAAATTTGATTAGACATAAAGTACCCATTTTTATTTTAAAATTAATAAAATATACATATATTTTAAAAAAATAAATCTTTTTAGACATAAATAAATATAAATCAACCTACTTTCAAACTTATACTTATTTTAATTATTACTTTCCAACATTTCATCCAAATACATCTCAATTTTCATTTCCATTTCATAACTACCTTTTCAACTTTTAGAAATACATGGAAATTGAAAATGCCTTTGGAAAACCAAATGGACGGTTAATTAATCAAGTCTACTAAGATACGCATTTAGATCCCTGTAGGCCGTAGCCTACTAAGAATTTAATCACTATAAATATAAACTCACAAAGTCAAATGGGGGCACAAAAAATTATTTGCAAAAAATACAGAGCAGTTTGCGAAACAAAGAACCTATCAAATTCACTTATTTTTCAAAAGGTTAGCTCCATATCCAAATAACAACATCCTAGTGCCATTTATGTGAAATCCTATGTAAGAAGAAGAAACATTGAAAATGCAAGCAAGGAGAAAAGCTCAAGGTTTTAGCAACCACACGCCTCGAGAGGCAAGAACATAGAGCAGGGTTGTAAATAGATATTCAAAAATTCATTTACCGTGTGTATTCATATTCATTTATATAAAATTTATCTATATCCATTTAAAGTGGATATTATCCATATTCGATTAGTAGATATTCAATTATAAATAGATATGAATATGGTAAATTTATATCCGATTTATTAAATATCCACTCCAACTATATACTTATTAAATAATATATTATTTATATTTTTCACTAAAAATCTCATAATCTATATATGTGTAAATATAAAAATTATATTTGAAGAATTAGAAAGAAAAAAGAATAAATTTAAAAAATTATTGTAATGTAGAGAAAATATTGAAGAATAAAGTTAAACATAATTGTTGTTGGTTAAGTCTATAATGAATACACTTAAATGCCATTATTAATACAAATTAGTACTAATAATCAATTATAAAGTCAATTATTAATTAAAAATTATGCAATTTATTTTATTGCTTTCTTTTTAATGAAATTGTATATTTTCTTCTATTAATTAAAAATAAATATTTGTTATAGGTTCATAGATTCATGTATTTGGATATTCGTAACTAGATTTCAAAATAATTATCATTAAGTATGAAATATCAAAAATATAATTCAAATAGATACATCTAAATGATTATAATCGAATACGGACATATTTAAATCCAACGGATACGAATTCAGATATTATTTTTAAATATCCATCAAATTTGTATCCATGCCTAAATATTCAAAATGTTAAATAAATACTAATATGAAAATATTATATCCAATTCATTCAATATCTATTTACACCCCTAGCATGGAAAATAATCAACCTAAAGCAAAGTTATATCCAGCAATGGAACTAACACCTAAAATGCATTAGCCATCAAAGGAGATGCCCGTACATTAGGCCCAACCTCTTGAAGAAGTAATATTGCAGATACCCAAGAAGTATTGATTGTGCTATTAGAGAACTGAAGGTAAGATAGCCACTAGGATTTATAATCAAAACTTAAAATATAAATTAACTAGTGCCCATATGCAAAAAAAAGGATCAAATCATGCCTTAGATAAGCAAATCCAAGAAGAAACAAATGAACACTTCACTAATTCCAGAATCTACCTGCTTGTGGCACAGCAAAAGGATTGCAACAATTGCCTTACCAAATCACCTCAAAAAATTCTGGAAAAAATATTGGAGATAGCCAACACCTTGAAAAATCTCTAGTAAAAAATTCAGATGATTGGCTATTTGGAACATCTTGGAGAAAATTGCAAAGTTGAAACTCGCGTAGGTAGATCTTTAGAAACTGAGCAAGCCACACGTCTTGCCTCTATAGAAAAAGTCCACACACCAATGAGACTTCTTAGTTCTCCAGTCCATAAGCTAGAATAGGA
>JACGDI010005066.1:99558-117831 GCA_014898725.1 Jacaranda copaia
TGGTCTAATTTAACTCTTAAATTAGTTGATTAATTTAACGCTTAAATCAATCAAACCAAAATTGACCTTAAAAGTTGGCACCAAAATTCGGTCCATTAGGAGAGATCCTTTTCTAACTCCTTAGAAAATTCTCTCTATCAATTAAGAAGCTAATTGGATTTTTTGTTTGACCCAATAGGCTATACTATTTATTGGACATGGGCTTACAACTTCTTGTGACTTTTGAATATCTTATATTCATTCTAGCTTAAAACTCCTTTTAAAATAGTCGACTCAATTTAATTAATCTCATTAACTGAAGAGTACCTAATCTCCATGGTCGATGTCTAACCTCAAGCCTATGGAACCCAACTAATTGGCCGAAATAAATGTTCTAAAGAACCATCATTGCTCTACGTGTGCCATGCAAATACACTCCTTACGTCTCCTATCTCCCGAAAGAGACCTAGGATAAAATATTTGTCGGCTCCCCAATAGCCTTGATACTATGTCTCGATTCTCAATGTTCAATTTTGTTTGCATGACCTTACATTTGAAAAACTCCTTTTCCAAATTATCACACCACCTTGCATAAGGATTTCTAGGAATCGATCATTATGGAATATATAGGAGATGTACTCACCCTTCACAATAGTGAGAAGTTGGATTCCATCTTGGATCTCACAAACCTCCATGCCAAGTAGCTCATTCCCAATCTCAACTTAAAAAATCCGCTAAGTGGTCAAGGATTAGTCAAAGCATAAGGATCAAACACAAGATTACCATGAGTCCTTAGGTTAGAGGACTAATAATATGCACTAGCATAAGTAGGAAAACTAGCCACTACCAACTTGCCACTTCAGCTATCTAGTGGATTCTCTAGTGGGTCTTCAGTGTCTTGTTCTCTAATAAGCACCTACTAACATATTCTTGTATTTCATATAATTGCTTGTGGAATGGAGAAATCTCTAATGCATCATTAGTGCAAGCCTATCTAAATTTATGCATCATTAGTGCAAGCCTATTCAAATCTTAGTTGCTCATAAGATCCTATTACTTGGAAGATTTAAGATCATAACGTGTGAGACTTATTCCATGATCACCAAACCAAGTCCTACAGTCTTAGGTGATCTAAGGCTTTCATCCAAATGCAAGTGAAGTATAATAGAGCATAAGACGAAGATGGCCATATAGCGAATATCATTCAATCATTATTGTTTTATACGGTACTAGTTTATACAAAGCCAATCTCATTGGCTTGCAGGGTACTATTCCAATAATCTCCCACTTGCCCTATAGCTAATACCCCATGGCCTTAAGATCCATCTTCTCAAGATGTCCTTCAAAGACCTTTTGCGATAAGGGTTTTATTATATTTTCTTTTGAGGCAACTCTCTCCACTCGAATGTCACCTCTATCAATGATCTCCCAAATCAAATGATATCTCCTCAACATGTGCTTGGATCTCTGATGAGATCTTAGCTCTTTAGCTTGCATTACCACCCCGTTGTTATCACAGAAGACAACAATTGGCTCAACAATGCTAGGCACTACATTCAACTCTTGAATGATGTTTTACATCTAAATATCTTCTTTTATAGTTTTTGAAGTTGCAATATATTCTACCTTTATGGTCAAGTCAATCGTAGTGTCTTGCTTGGAACTTTTCCAATTTATCGCACTGCCACTAAGGCAAAATATGAATCCAAAAGTGGATTTGAGGTCATCTACATTGGATTGGAAACTGGAATCTAAAAACCCTTCAAGTTTCAATTCTCTATTGCAATACACTAAAAACAAGTCCTTAGATCTTCTCAAGTACTTAAGGATTATTTTTACGGCAATCCATTAACTTTCACTGGGGTTGGATTGGAACCTACTCATAACACTTAGCGAGTGTTCCATATCCACTCTTGTACATTGAACCACATACAATGCTCCTTATTGCTAAGGCATAGAGTATTTGAGACATCCTTCATTTCTCCCCCTCAATCTTAGGGGCCATAGGCTTGGAAAGATGAATGTCGTGTCCTATGGGAAGAAATCCTCTCTTGGATTCTTCCATGCTAAATCTCTTTAGTATCTTGTCAATATATGAGGTTTGGGAAAGCCCTAACATCCTCCTTGATTTATCTCTATAGATACGTATTCCTAATACATAAGATGTTTTTCCTAAATCCTTCATTGAGAATTGTGTAGATAACCATGCTTCAGTGCACTCTAACATTCCTACCTCATTCCCAATGAGAAGAATGTCATCAACATAAAGTACAATAAACCATATTGAACTCCTACTAGTCTCTTGTACATATATGGTTCATACACATTTTTGATAAAGCTAAACAATTTGACCGTTTTGTCAAAACGTATATTCCAACTTTGGGATGCTTGTTTGAGTCCGTAAATGAACCTTTGGAGCTTGAAAATGTTTTGCCCACTCCCTTTGGATGTAAATCTTGTGGTTGCTCTATATAAATTTCTTCTTCAATGTCACAATTGAGGAAAGCGGTTTTCACATCCATTTGCCATATCTCATAATCATAATATGTAGCTATGGCTAGTAAGATCCGAATGGACTTAGGCATAGTGGTCGGTGAAAAGGTTTTCTCAAAATTGATACTAGGTCTTTGAGTGTAATCTTTTGCCACTAGTCTCATCTTAAAAGTTATTATTTCTCCAACTATCCCAACCTTTCGCTTATAAATCCACTTATAACTAATAGAAACTATTCCTTTTGGTAGATCTACCAAAGTTCATACTTTGTTTGAGTACATGGAGTCCATTTTGGATCTCATGGCATCTTTGGATCATTATCTAACTAACCCATCTCATGAAGAAATCCGAACTTTTTGGGTTGCTTTTGAATTCAGTCTAACCTTCTCAAAGATTGTGTACTAAGATTTTGCAATTCTATTGTTTCCACCGCTTGTGGGATTTCTTAATCGTCTTGAACTTCATCAAGTTCAATGACAATGCCCTTTCTATTCAATAGAAATTCTTTTCCAAAAAGTGGGTGTTCCTTAAGACAAACACCTTTGGTTTTGAGGGATCATAGAAGTAACAGCTCATAGACACTCTTGGGTATCCACAAACTTGCACAAAATGGATCTACTATCCAATTTATCCCATACTATTTATCTCATGCAGGTAGGAGATCCCCAAACCTTTAGATAATGGTAAGAGGGTGCTTTGCCATGCTATATCTCATATGGTGTTTTCGGCACCGACTTTAAAGGTACTACATTTAGTAGCCTGACAGCCATTTCTAAGGTGTATCCCCAAAAGGATATGAGTATATCAAAAAAACTCATCATGCAATGTACCATGTCCAACAAGGTATGATTTCTCTTCTCAGCTACACCATTAAGTTAGGGCATGCTAGGTGGAGTCTATTAAGAGAAAATCTAATTCTCTTTAAGATAATCCAAGAATTCAACACTTAAGTATTCTTCCCCTCAATCCAATTGAAGGGCTTTACTACTAAGTCCTTTATGCTTTTCTACTTCATTTCTATACTCTTTGAACTTTTCAAAAGCGCAATATAGCAAATGGGTGTAAAAATTGCTTTCCTCAATGGAAACATTGAAGAAGAAAATCATATGGTGCAACCATAAGGTTTACTTCCAAAGAGAGTGAGTAAAAAGTTTGCTAACTCTAGAGATCTATTTATGAACTCTAATTGGCGTCTCGAAGTTGGAACATATGTTTTTGATAAGATAGTCAAATTATTTGGCTTTGTCAAAAAGGTGTATGAACCTTATGTGTACAAGAAGGCTAGTGTTAATAGTATACAGTTTATTATGCTTAATGTTGATGACATCCTTCTCATTAGGAATAAGGTAGGAATGTTAGAGTGTACTAAAGTATGGTTATCTACATAATTTATCATAAAGGATTTAGGGGAAACATCCTATATATTAAGAATATGTATCTATAGAGATAGATCAGGGAGGATGTTGGGACTTTTCCAAACCCAGTACTTGACAAAATATTAAAGAGGCTTAGTGTAGAAGAATCCAAGAGAGGATTCCTTTCCATTGGAAATGGTATTCGTCTCTCAAAGTCTATAGCCCCTAAGATTGAGGAAGAGAAATGAAGGATGTCCCACATACCCTACATGGAATATATTGTATGCCGTACAATGTACAACACTAGATATGGCACACTCGCTAAGCATTATGAGTAGGTTCTAATCCAATTCCAATGAATGTAAGGCCATTAAAACATTCCGTAAGTACTTGAGAAGAATTAAAGACTTATTTTTTATATACAGTAATAGATAATTGAAACTCCTGAAGTTTTTGGATTTTAGTTTTCAATTCGATGTAGATGACATAATATCCACTTTTGGATACATATTTTGCCTTAATGGTGGCATAGTATGTTAGAAAAGTTCCAACAATAGGGATGGCAATTTGTACCTGATCCATAGGTACCCAACTCAATCCGCTCTGATTGGGGCGGGTAGAAAATCCACCCCACAATAGATCAGATTGGGTTTAGGATTTAATGAGCATGGGTCGGGTCAAGTTCGGGTTTATAGTAAACCCACCTTGAACCTGCTCCAAAGTACTTATATATATATATTTATATCTAATTTAATATTTTACAAAAAATATATATTCCCTCCCATTCCTCATAATCACGATTTCCAAGAGTAGATTTAGGATGCTTAGAAAATGCTCAAAAGCTGTCTATTTGTTTATTTTACATAAAATTTATATGATATTTGAGTTAAAATTATAATATTTCATTAATTGTGCCTAAGAGTTGATTTAGAATGTTTAGAAAATACTTAAAATCTTTCTATTTATTTGTTTTATGTGAAATTTATATGATATTTGAGTTAAAACGATAATATTTCATTAATTGTATAGTGGATAGTATTCTAAAAAAATAGAAAATATTAATTAAGTACGGGTAGGATTGGTTAGGGTTTGGGTTCTACATTTTCATTGTGGGTAGGGTTTTGGTTTTCACATCTAAAACCCACGGGGTGGGTAGGGATAATGAAAAATCTTTGCAGGGTGGGTTCGAGTTAAGTCAAAACCTACCTCAACCCACCCCATTACCATCCATATCCAACAAGACACCATGGCCTAAATAATCACTAAGGTGAAACACATTGTGGTTTTGGAAACCACAAACAAATGTGTTTGGATAAAACTTCATCCAAGAGTTAAATATAAAACCTAGTGTGTATGAACCTACAATTTTCTTTAGAAGACAATTTGGGACTTGAGCTAAGATCTCATCAGTAATCCATACACAATAAATGCATTATCATTTGATATATGATATCATTTAATAGAGGTGACAATTGAATGGACAAAGTTGTCTCAAAAGAGAATATAGCAGAACTACTATCTAAACCCCTAAATACTAATAGCCTTTGAAGGACATCATGAAAAGATGGATCTCAAGGCCATGGAGCATTGGCATTAGTGCACGTGGGAGATTATTGGAATAGTGCCCGGTAAGCCAATTAGCTTTGTAAAACTATTTCCTTATATCTACAATCTTGATTGAATGATATTTTTTATATGGCTATCTTCATCTTATGCTCATTATTTCTTTACAAGCATTTAGATGAAGCCCTTAGATCATAGTAGGCTATGGATTTACTAGGTGGTGATCATGGAATAAATCTTATAGGGTCGTGATCTTAAATCTTCCAAGTCATAAGATCTTATGAGATGGGGCATCTGAGATCTAGATAGACTTGCACTAATGATGCATAAATCCAAGAGTTGGAGATTACTCCATTCCATGAGCAACTATATGAGATAGGGTGCATATGAGTGGGTATTTGTTAGAAAATAAGGCACTGAAGACCTATTAAAGAATCTACTAGATAGTCATAGTGACAAGTCCGTAGTGGCTAATTCTCCAACATACCTTAGTATATATTATTAGTCCTCTAACCTGAGGATCCATGATAACCTTATGTTTAGTACTCATGCTTTGGCTCTTCCTTGATCACTTAGCGGGTCTTTCAAGTTAAGGTTGGCTATGACCTACTTGGCATGGAGGTTTGTGAAATCCAAGATAGAATCTAACTCCTTGATTTTGTGAAGGGAGAGTGCATCTCTTATGTATTCTATAATGATCGATTCTAAGAAATTCTTGCGCAAGGTAGTGTGACAATTTGGAAAAAGGGTTTTCCAAAGGTGAGGGCACACAATGGGGTCGAACATTGAGAATAGAAGCATAGTATTAAAGCTATTAGGGAACTGGCAAATATCTTGCCCTATGCCTCTTTTGGGAGATAGAAGACATAAGGACCATATTTGCATGGTACGCGTAGAGCTGTGATGGTTCTCCAAAATATTCATTTCGGCCAATTAGTTAGGCTCCATAGGCTTGAGGTTTGACATCAACCACAGAGATTAGGTACTTTTCAGTTGATAAGATTAATTGAATTGAGTCAGTTAGTTTAAAAGGAGTTTTAAACTAAAATAAATATATGATATTCAAAAGTCACAAGGAGTTGTGAGCCCATGTTTAATAAATGGTAGAACCTATTAGGTCACACACAAAAGCGAATTAGCTTCCAAGCATGATGGAACAATTTTGTAAGTGTTAGAGATTTTTCCTTGGTGACTGATTTTCAAGGATACAATTTGGCAGTCAATTTTGGCTTAATTAATTAAGTGTTAAATTAATCAACTAATTTAAAGAGTTAAACTAGATCAATAATTAAGGAGCTAATTATTTGGTACCAAGATGACCAAGAATTGGTCAAGTTGACTTAAAGAGTTAAGTTAACTAAATTAAGCTTAAGAGTTAAGCTTGTTTGATTTAAGAGTTAAACAAAGGTTAATTAATTAAATTAAAGTGTTTATTTTAATTAATGGAAGAATAATTTTTGGGGGGAAAATTTAAGTGGATTTTTCATTTAAATTAGTGTCTTAATTAATTTGGCATTAGATTTCAAATATAATTAAAATGCATGTGAAATTCAAGTAAAACTTGAATTTGAATTTGCCGCCTTAGCATGCCACATGGGTGATCACCTTGAGGAAGGTGTGATGCCAACTTGCATCACACCTTTCACCCTATATATATATATATAGGGGGTTCAAGGATCATCCATCTCATTGAAAGTGTGAAGAATTAGATTCTTTGCATTCTCTCCAAAACCTCTCTCTCTCTCCATGCATTGCATCATGTGTTGAAGTTTTACAGTTCTTCTTCCCAATCTGAAAATCAGCCTCCTATAGATCATTTTATCCTATCTAAATCCAGCTTATAGTGAGGGGAAATTGGAAGATTGATTGGTGTGTGGATCATAACAACAGAGGTAAGGCACTTGACTTGCTAGATTTTAGAAGTCCACCTGCAGTAGCTCCAGATTGGTGAATTTTTCTAGGGCGATCCAGAATACTTTTTACTCCAAAATTTTCACCATTTCTGACTTAGTGTGTGTAGGTGTTACATGTTTAATTTGGTGATTTTTTGAGTAGTTGTACTAGGAAAATTGTTGCTTCCTTTGTGCTATGCGATTCCAGATAGTTTTTGGATTCGAGAGTGATCATTTATTTTCTCCTTGATTTTGAGCTACAAGAGCTAATTATTCATCCTAATCTAAATCTATAGCATGACTAGATACTTGGTAGTAGGATTAGCCTAGTTAATTTAAGCTTATGAAGTTTTTTATTATTGGATCCTAATGCTACTCTTGCTTTCATCTCCTTAGGCAAACACACTTAGCAAGCAATTTTCTAACTCCTTATAAAATTCTTTCCATCAAGTAAGAGTTTCCTTAGGCTTTTGTGTAACCCATTAAGTTTATCCATTTATTGGACATGGGCTCACAACTCATTGTGATATTTTGAATATGAACATATTCCTTTTTCTTTAAACTTATTTAAACTAATAACTCTTTCAATTGATCTCTATTAATTGAAGATCACCTAATATCTAGGGTAACAAGCCCATGGATCCCAACTAATTGGATGAATGCATTATGTCTTGATGAACCATTATAGCTTGCATCTACAAAGCAAATACATTCCTTTCGTGTCCTATCTTTCGAAAGAGGCCTATGGCAAGATATACCGACACCTTAGTAGCCTCAAAACTATGTCTCCACATCCAATGTTTGTTTCCTCTTTATGACCTCAACTTTGGAGAACATCTTTTCCTAATTGTCACACTATCTTATGTAAAGATTTCTTAGAATCGATCATTATAAAATACATAGGAGATGCACTTGTTTTTCACAATAACAAGGAAACAGATCCCTTCTTAGATCTCACAAACCTCAATGTTTAAGTAACTCATACCCAATATAAACCCCAAATGGCCCACTATGTGGTCAGGGCAAAGTCAAATACAAGGACTTAAACACAAGGTCATTATGGATCTTCAAGTCAAAGGAAAATTTATATACACGATCATAAACTTGAAAACTTCCCACTACCGACATGCCACTATAGCTATCTAATGGATTCTCTGGATGGGCCCTTAGTAAACTTATTATCTAACAATCACCTACTAACATACATCTATGTCTAAAATTGATTGCCTATGAATGGGGCAATATCCTACCTTTGGTAGTATACATCATTAGTGCAAGCCTGTCCAAATCTTAGATGCCTTTTTTTATAAGATTCTATGACTTGAAATGTTTAAATTCATGACTTAGAGACTTATTTTATGATCACCATCATATGCATGATCAAGTACCATAGTCTTGTATGATTTAAGGGCTTCAACTAAATGTAAGTGGAATATAAAAAGCATAAGATAAAGATGACCATTTTATAAAATATCATTCAGTCAAGATTGTCTCACAATTGAAGTAGTTTATACACACCAATTCTAATTGATTGTAAGCTCTATTCCAACAATATATCAAGATGAACCATTATCACTTACGATTGTTGTGCAAATAAGGTCCTTCCATATCCTATCTCCCAAAAGAGGCCATAGGGCAAGAAATTTATTAGCTCTGTGATAACCTTGATAACTATGTATCTATTTTTTATGTTTGATTCCCATTATGATTTCAACTTCAAAAAACTCTTTTTCTAAATTTTCATATCACCTTGAGCAATGATTTCTTCACAAATGTGCAAAATGGATCCCTTATTGGAACTAACCAACCTCCATGCTCAAGTAGCTTGTGCCCAACCCAAGTCTTGAGTGATTTGCTACATGGTCAGAGCAAAATGAAAGCACATGGATCTAAATAAGGTTACCATGGAACCTAAAGTTAAAGGACTAATTGTATGCACTATCGTATGCTAGAGAACTTGCCACTACTAATGTGCTGCTATATCAATCTAATAGATTATCTAAGAGGGCCTTCAGTGAACTTGTTCTTATACAAGCACCTATTAGCATATATCTATGTCTAACATAGATTGCCTATGATATGGGGAAACATCTAACTCTTTAGAATATGCATCATTAGTGCAAGTCTATCTAAATTTTAGATGCCCATCTATAAGATTCTACGACTTGAAATATTTAAAATTATGACCTCAGAGATTTATTTCATGATCACCATCATATGCATGATCAAGTCCCATAGCCTAATATGATTTAGGGGCTACAACGAAATGTATGTGAAGCAATCATAAACGCATCAGATGAAGATGGTCATTTTATTAAATACTCTTCAATCAAGATTGTTACATGAGTAGTTATACATGCCAATCTAATTGGTTTGCAGGGGAATATTTTAACAAAGCCCATTATGTAAATGGATGGAAGCACTTACCCCCTATGTTATTCTAATTCTCAACCTAATACCTTGAGAAAAATGGTCAAAGGCACTAAAGGCCCTATCCAACATACGTGAGATTCATTTGTTGTTCTTACAATTTCTATTGTGTTTTTACTATGTTAAAGGTCATGTTTGCCCTTAATTTTTTTAGTAAAAAATGCATCCCTCTCTATTGCATAGCATAGCACCTCTTCTTGTAAGTGTAAAAAACTTCTCTTCCCAATTCCACTCCAATAAGTTATCAGGTGAAAGCTTCCAATAAAGATTGAGAAAGAATATGCCGTGACAACTAGATTTACAATACTCAAGTACTCTGCAGTGTGGGTATCAGCAAATAGCTGAAATTAGAGTTGTTGAATCAAAGTTGAAACCATCAAAAGGCAAGATGTACTACTGTTGTTCAAATACTATTTGCAAATTTTTTCGATGGTGAAAGTCAGAGCATGTATTATAGGAATATACAGGTGAGCCAATGAAGTGTGATGGAGAAAGAGGACGTGGATATGAATGAAGTACTGTCAAAGCTTTCTCCAATGGTTAGAGGAAGTATTTCTAATATTATCTATGAAATTCCTAAGATTTTATTTGTAGCAATGTTGTTTATGGTTTTGTTGATAGTATAATTGTTTATGGTGGTTGTGCTCTTGTTAAAACATTAAGTATAATTTTAGGGGTGTAATTTTTGGAGATGGTAGTTGCTTATGAATGTCAATGTAAACAATGAAATGCTCTTCTTAGCTAAATGAACATTCCTAATTGCTTGACTTTGTATCCCCATGTTTCTGCTGTCTTTTTTATTCTTTGCCTTCAAATCTATACCCATATGGACCTAATTGAGTGGTGTAATTAAGTCCTTTGAAAGGTCCCTTTGACATGTCATTTTTTACTTATTAAATTCATTTCATAATATAACATGAGCACCAATTAGAAGTTGGCAAAACGAAGAGTATTACTTGAGCATTAAAATATGGGCTCGTGATCTCTAAAGGGGTTGCAGAATGCTGAAAACTTTAGCTACGAAATGCTGAAATTTCAGCTACAAAGTGCTAAAAATTCCAAATACAGAATGCTAAAATTTTAAGTTCAAGATGCTGAATTTGAATCCTTTAATCCAGCAACATAAAAAGCAATATTTAAATCAATCACAACAAAAAGATATTTATAAGTAAGAGTAGGCTAAGGATCCATAATATAAAACCATAAAAAAGGCTAAATATAACTTAAACACTCCACTCCAAGGATCTAATCATGCTTATAATAGGGATTTAGATCCGGAAAATTTACCTTTAAAGCTAAATCTAAAGGCAAGAGGAGAAACACTTCAAGGAGCTCTTCAATGGAGCAATTCGTGCACATCAAAAATGATCAACATTTGAAGGCCTTCCACAACTCCAAAAATCCTCAAATTTGGCAAAGAACTCCATCACACTCCAAGGTAGAAGTTGCCAAAATTTTGTGCAAATCAAAGCTTTCTGGGCCTTTCAAATCGATCACACAAACAACCTAACAACAATAGTTTACCAAGGAGCACCAAGTCCCCCAAATGTTGGACCTCTAATGAATTGGTCCACAAACCTAAGGAAGTTCTAGATCAGCCTCAAATCTGCTAGATAACTTGAGGATAAAGGTGAAGGAGTGGCATTTGGAGAGCAATTGGAGAGGGAGAGTATTTTGTTGAGTGTGAATCTTCAACACATGAATATCACACTTTTTGAGGGAAATGAATGTATCAATTGGGTGCCATCACATGGCTAGCCACTTGGTATTTATAGAAAGATGAGAGTCTGATGCAAATTGGAATCACATCTCCCATGCTTGTAGGCCAACTTGCATGTGAATTTGAATTTCACATGCATTTGTATTTAATTAGCATCTATATTTCATTTAATGAAATATAATGCAAATTAATTCTAATTAAATTCAAACGAACTCTTTCATTTGAATTTCCCTACAAAATCCAAATAGTCATTTTAATTAAATTAATTCTTTCATTTAATTAATTGGTTTAGTTTAACTCCTTAAGTCAATTAACATAACTCTTTAAGTTAATATGTGTTAACTTAACTCTTTAAGTTAACTTGATCAATTAATAATCACAACAATGAGGAGATAGATCCCATCTTGGATATCACAAACCTCCATGCTTAAGTAGCTCATACCTAATCCCAACCCAGATGACCTACTACGTGGTCGGAGAAGAGTTAAAGTATAATGACCTAAACATAAGATTACCATGGATCCTTAGGTTAGAGGACTAATTATATACATTAGTGTACATTGGAGAACTTGCCACTATCGACTTGCCCCTCTAGCTATTTAGCGGATTCTTTGGGCAAGTCTTCAGTGAACTTATTCTCTAACAAGTACCCATAAACATGCATCCATATCTAACATAGATTGTTCATGAAATAGAGCAATATTCAACTCCTTGGATTTATACATTGTTAGTGCAAGTCTATCCAAATTTTAGATACCTCGTCTCATAAGATTCTATTACTTGGAATATTAATAAAATCACGATTGTGGAGATTTATTTCTAGATTAGCACCCAATGCATAACCAAGTCCCAATGCCTTGTGCGATTTAGGGGATTCAACCAAATGCCAATGAAGTGAAATAAGCACAAGATGATGATGATCATTTAATAAGAATATCATTCAATTAAGATTGTATCACAAGTGAAATAGTTTTAATATGCCAATCCAATTGGCTACAGGGCACTATTCCAGCAATACCACCACTCAGTGAAATGAAATTTCAAACTATGTAATGCACAATCTACTCATATGACTTAGCACAATAGTAAGTTTCAATTCTAGCATGCTCAAAAATTAATTCCAACAAGTTTCAATTCTCTTGCCCAATCTCTTATGTATTCTAGGATAATTGATTGCAAAAAATCCTTGCACAAGGTAGTATGACAATTTGGAAAAGGTATTTTCCAAAGTTGAGGTCACAAAAGGGAATCAAACATTAGATATAGAGACATAGTTATCAAGGTTACTAGGGAACTGATAAATATCTTACCCTAAGCATTTTTTAGGAAATAGGAGATGAAATAACCGTATTTACATGGTAAGCATAAGCTACATGGTTTTTCCAGACATAATTCATTCATCCAATTAGTTGGGCTCCATGGGCTTGTTGCTAGACATTATCCATGGAGAATTAGTACTCTTTAATTAATAGAGATTAATTGAAAGAGTTATTAGTTTAAAGGAGTTTAAACTAATATGAATAGTTCAATATTCAAAATATTATAATGAGTTGTGAGCCCATGTCTAATAAATAGATGAATCTAATGGGTCATACACAAAAGCCTAAGGAAGATCTTATTTTATAGCAGGAATTCAAGTCTAAGCACTTCTAGGGAGAGGAACGATTTACTATTTTAGTTGGTCATTTTCAGCTTGATTAATTTAAGAGTTAAATTGAACAAAATAATTTAAGAAGCTAAATTAGGCTAATTAAATTGTGGTGTTAACTCTAATTAACTTGAAGAGTTAAGTTAATTAACTTAAGGAGTTGAGTTACATTAACTAAATTAAAGAGTTAATTTAATTAAATTGAGAATTTGAATTTTGGAGAGAAATCGAATGGAAGAGTCCATTTGAATTTAAGTTAATTAGCATTTCATTTCGTGAGATGAAATGCAAATGTTAGTTAAATACAAATGCATGTGCAAGTTGGCAAGTTGGCCAACTAGTATGAGGTTGTGATGGAAACACCCAAGAGCTTCCATCCCCTCTATAAAATAGCCATGTGACCAGCCATTTGAAGTGGTTGGCATTCCTCACATTTTCCCTCCAAGTGTGATATAATTCAAATTTTGAATAACCACACAAAAAATCCTCTCCTCTCTCTCTCTCCTCCAAAAGATAAAGGCTAGTATAGCACTAGGATCCAATAATCGAAACTTCAAAAACTAAATTAACTAGGCTACACAAGCTACCAAGGATCTAAACATGCACATAATTCAGATTCAGGTATAGAATTACCTTGATGAGCAAATTTCTAAGGAGAAAATGGTGAACTTTTCACCAATCCAGAATATGCCAAAAATCAGCGTGGCTAGAAGAGAGCAACTTTTTCCTAGTCCATACTAATCCAAAAATCATGAAACAATTATTGTATCTTCTAAACACATTGATGAAGACACTGTAAAAACTTTGGAGCAAAACACATTCTAGATCGCCTAGAAAGAATTCTTCAAAACTGCTACCCTACAAAATAGGTCTCCAAAGGCATGCAAACCAAATGTATTGCCTCTATTGTAATAATCCACAGACCAATTGAACTTCCAATTTCTCCTCACTTGTAGCTGGATAAAGAGAGGAGAAAATATATGGTGGACGCTGATTTTGAGGTAGGAGAAGAATAGAGAGAAAAGCTTCAATACATGAGGCAATGCTTAGAGATAATTGTTGGAGGGAAATATGAAAGATTCTAATCTTCACACCAAAATGCAAGTGTTAAATATATGCCCCCCCTCTATATCTATATATAGAGGGAGGATGGTGTGATGCCAAGTTGGCATCACGCCTTCCTCAAGGTGGGCTGCCAACTTGCGTGCCAAGTTGGCAAATGCAAATTCAAATCTTATTTGAATTTCATGTGCATGTCAATCTAATTTGAAATTTAATTTCAAATTAATTAAAATGCCAACTCAAATGAACTCTTCATTTGAATTTTTCCTCCAAAATATATTCTTCTCATTAATTAAACTAAAAAATTTAATTTAATTAATTAACCTTTAACTTAACTCTTAAGTCAACAAGCTTAACTCTTAAGCTTAATTTTGTTAACTTAACTCTTTAAATTCACTTTGATCAATTGGAGATTAAATGGTACCAAATAATTAACTTTTTAATTATTGATCTAATTTTACTCCTTAAATTAATCAAGCCAAAATTGATCCCAAAATTAATAATCACCTCAAAATTAGTCCACTAAAAGTGAATATTCTAACTTTTATAAACATTCTTCCATCAATTAGGAAGCTAATTGAATTTTGTGTGTGACCGAATAGGTTCTACCATTCATTGGACATAGGCTCACAACTTCTTGTGACTTTTGAATATTTTATATTCATTTTAGTTTAAAACACTTTTAAACTAATAAACTAAATCCAATTAATCTCATTAATTGAAAAGTACCCAATCTCTATGGTCATTGTCCAACTTCAAGCCCATGGAGCCTAACTAATTGGCCGAAATGAATGCTTTTGGAGAACCATTATAGCTCTACGTGTACCATGCAAATATGGTCCTATTGGAATAGTGCCTGCAAGCCAATTAGATTGGCATGTAAACTATTTCACTCGTGATTAATCTTGATTGAATAATATTCATTAAATAGCCATCTTCATCTTATGCTAATATTTACTTCACTAGTATTTGGATAAAGCCCTTAGATCACACGACTACGAGACTTAGTTTGAGGACCATGGAGTAAGTCTTATGTGGTCATGATCTTAAATCTTTCAAGTCATAGGATCTTATGAGACAAGACATCTAAGATCCAGATAGACTTATTCTAATGATGCATAAATCTAAGAGTTTGATATTGCTCTATTCCATGAGCAATCATATGAGATACGATTGCATGTTGATTGGTGCTTATTAGAGAACAAGGCACTGAAGGCCTACTTGAAGAATCTACTAGAAAGAACTAATGGCATGTCCGTAGTGGTAAATTCTCCCACTTACGCTAGTGCATATTAGTCCTCTAACTTGAGGATTCATGGTAACCTTGTGTCTGGATCTCATACTTCAACTTTTTCTTGGTCACTTAGCGGGTCGTTCTGGTTGAGATTGGGTATGAACTAATTAGCATGGAAGTTTGTGAGAACTAATATGGAATGCAACTCTTCGTCTTTGTGAAGAGCGAATACATCTCATATGCATTTTATAATGATCAATTCCAAAAAAATCCTCACATAAGGTGGTGTGACAATTTGGGAAAGGAGTTTTTCGAAGATGAGGTCACACAATAAAATCAAACATTGAGAATAGAGACATAGCATCGAGGCTATTAGAAAGCCGACAAATATATTACCCTAGGTCTTTTTCGAGAGATAGGAGACAAAAGGACCATATTTGCATGGCACACATAGAGTGATGGTGGTTCTCCAGAATATTCATTGTGTCCAATTAGTTGGACTCCACGGGCTTGAGGTTGGATATCAACCATAGAGATTGGGTATTCTTCATTTAATGAGATTAATTAAATTGAGTCCATTAGTTTAAAAGTGTTTTAAACTAAGATGAATATACGATATTCAAAAGTTACAAGGAGTTGTGAACCCATGTCCAATTAATGATAGAACCTATTGGGTAACATACAAAATCTAATTAGCTTTCTAATTTGTGGAAGAATTTTTCTAAGTGTTAGAATGTTTTCTCCTAGTGGACTGATTTTGAGGTGATCAATTTGAAGATCAATTTTGGCTTTGATTAATTTAAGTGTTAAGTTAATCAATTAATTTAAGGAGTTAAATTAGACCAATAATTAAGGATTAATTATTTGGTGCCAAATAATTTTCTATTAGTCAAGTTAACTTAAAGAGTTAAGTTAACAAAATTGAGCTTAACAATTAAGCTTGTTTGACTAAAGAGTTAAGTCAAAGGTTAATTAATTAAATTAAAGTATATAATTTAATTAAAGGGAGAATATATTTTGGAGGGAAAATTCAAATGAAAGGTTCATTTGAATTAGCCCCTTAACTAATTTGGAATTAGATTTCAAATGTAATTGAAATGCACATGAAATTCAAATTGAATTTGAATTTGAATTTGCCAACTTGGAAACTCAAGTGGCCACACCCCTCCCCTCCCCTCCCCTCTTGAGGAAGGTGTGATGTCAAATTGACATCACACCTTCCTCTCTTTATATATAGATATAGAGGGTGTGTGGATCAGCCAATGCAAAATTGGTGTGAAGAATTAGATTCTTTCCACAACCCTCCAAAACTCCTTCCAAGCATTGCATCATATGTTGAAGCTTTGCTTTCATTCTTCTTCTCCTACCTCAAATCACCCTCTACCATTGTATTTCTCCTCTCTTAGTCTAGCTTACAGTGAGGAGAAATTAGAAGTTCAATTGGTGTGTTGATCATCACAGTGGAGGCAAATCGCTTGGTTTGCTAGTTTTGGAGATCCACTTAAGTACAGCACTAATTTAGCAAATTATATCCAAGAAATCCAGAAGGGTTTTCAATCCAAATTTTTTCTAGAGTTTCATCCAAGGTGTTGAGAGGTTACAGTAATTTTTGAGTGATTTTTGGAGGAATTTAGATTAGGCAAAAATATCCAAAAATCACGCTCTTCCTACTGCGCTGGTCTCTGCCAGATTTTGGATTGGTGAAGAGTTCACCTTTTTTCCTTGGAAATTAGCAATTCATGGTAACACTCTATCTAAATCTAAATTTTAGACATGATTATATCTTTGTTTGCTTGTAAAAACTAGCTTATTTGAGCTTTTGAAGTTTTATAATTGAATCTAGAGCCTTACTTGCCTTCAAGTCCTTTTGTCTCCTATCTCCCAAAAGAGGCCTAGGGCAAGATATTTGTCGACTACCTAATAGCCTTGATACTATATTTCTATTCCTAATGTTTGATTCTAGTTTACGACCTCATCTTTGGAAAACTTATTTTCTAAATTATTATAATGCTTTGCACAAGGATTCCTTGAAATCAATCATTATAGAATACATAGAAAATGCACTCTCCCTTCACAAAGATGATGCATCAAATTCCATCTTTGTTCTTACAAACCTCCATGTCTAGTAGCTCATGCTCAATCACCACTCGAATGGTTTGCTAAGTGACCAAGGAAGAGTCAAATCATGAGGACCAAACACAAGGATGGATCCTTAAGTTAAAGGACTAATTATATGCACTAGCATAAACTAGAGAATTTACCACTACCAACTTACCACTATGGTTATCTAGTAGATTCTCCAGGCAAGTCTTCAGTGTCTTGTTCTCTGATAAGCACCCACTAATATGCACCCATATCTCATATGGCCTTGCTCATAGAATGGAGCAATATTAACCTCTTGGATTTATGCATCGTTAGTGCAAGTCTATTCAAATCTTAGATGTCCTGTCTCATGAAATGCTATGACTAGGAAGACTTAAGATCACGACTGTATAAGACTTATTCCATGATCACCATCTAGTGTGTGATCAAGTCCAGTAGTATTGTATGATCTAAAGTCTTTATCTAAATGCTAGTGAAGTAATGATAAGCATAAGATGAAAATGACCATTTAAAAAATATCATTCAATCAAGATTGCTTTATAAGGAAATAATTTACAAGGCCAATCTAATTGTCTTGCAGGCACTATTCTAATAAAAACGTCGCTCCTCACTTCTTCCACTCTTGTTCTAGAAAAAATAAGGTTGGATTAGAGCTTGACTAAGGGGTGTGGACGTGTTCATTAGAGGTGCTACACTTGGAGGACTTAGAATTCTTTGGTGGATTATCTATTGCATCAATCTTTGGGAGCACCATTTGGCAACTAAGGAGTTTCTGATTTTAGCAAAATTTGGCC
>JACGDI010005066.1:118030-134806 GCA_014898725.1 Jacaranda copaia
AATTTTCTTCCTTCAAATCCTTATTTAGAGCATGATTATGATCCTTGGGATGAGATTATTGGTTTTTATTTTTCCTATTTTAGTTTTATATTTTGGATCCCAATCTATGTCTATCTTTCATTCGGTATTGAAGCCATTTTCATGCTTAATGTTGGATTTTAGTGAATTGATTCATGTGAAAAATCAATTCTAAATCTCCTAATACTTTATTCAACTAATGAATTTGGATGATTTTGTATGTGGCTCTATATGTATTGAATTGGGATATGTCAATCTGTGTTTAAGCATTATTTCATATGTTGGCATAATTCTGATTCAAGTATTATAATGTTAAATGTTAATATAGCATGTTAATTATATCTTTAAAGTATTTTGGCTATTTTTGGATCCAATTAGATTGGAGTTAATTGAAGATTTTTTGAGAATGTTGATTCTCACTTAGATTTGATTTTTAAAGTATGTTTGAGCACTTTAATTTTTAGAATTTAAAGTGTTTATAATCTGAAAATTTGTCAAAACGTTTGTGGAATTGAGTCATGGAGGTGTCCATGGTGTTTGGAATGCAAAATAGCACAAAATGAGCTCAAAATACACACTAGCACACAAGCCAGCAAGGCTGCCAGCCCCATAACACCAACTATCATATAGTGGAAATGTTTTGAGTGCACCTACCATGTACACCAGTAGCAGTGGCCTGCCAGTAAGGGCCTGAGGGTGTTTCTTGGCATTTTTGGTGCATTTTTGGTCTTCCTTCTAAGCTCATTTCGCACTACTCTTATGCACAATAGTTGTGTAAGTGATTTAAAACTATATTAGACATTTTTGCTTGCTTTTGAAGTCAAGTTCAAGTTAATCTTCAATTAGATGCAAAAATGAGATCCATAAAGAGTTACGTTTCTAATTGCCTATTGATTAATTGTTTATGAGATAAGCTTTCAATTAGTTGAATTTAATGTTAATTCTTGTTTATTGTTCATTTAATTATTGAGTGAATGATGAATGAATGGAGATGAACATAAGCCTTTAAATTGGTTTTGTTTGTTTCAAAATTATTTGAAAAAGTGGTATTAAATAGGGGCTTGCATGCCTCTTGATTTTCTACCTTTTAAATATTATGAGGCCAGAACTTTAGGGATGAGGATTTCTTTTCCCTTGGAAATGTTGTAAAGAGACAAAGAAAGTTAAGAGGATCAATGAGGCTTGAAGACCTATGAATGTATAGGATACATTCATGTAATAGATATGATTTAATCAACTCACTTAAAATCAACTAAGTAGTGCACATGTGGCTCTACATGCCCTACTTGGTTTAGGCTCATGGTCAACCCACCTTACGAGCATGCTAGGCGCATTTACTTATTTATGCTTTTCTTTATCCTATTAATATATGAGATGCATTGTTAGGATATAGAGAACTTAAACAAGAGATGATAACATTGATGAGATTTTTCAAAGCAAGGAAAACTCTCAACTTAGAGGACTCTAAGTTTTCCAAAATATTAAGTCAAATTGGATACAAATTAAAAGGAGTTTTAATTAATCCAATCTTTTTATATGATGCACTTTAATTTAAAACTCACTTTGACATTATCTCACAAGTCGTGGAATGTCATTGTAGAGTTTATAATTAAAGATTGATTGGTGGGTACAACTTAACACCTAGTAGTATAAATGTCACATGAGTTGTGGGTTTAGATAAAAAGTGAAGCAAAACAAATTAAAGTTTGCATAAAAATGCAATTAGCAAAAGTTGCTTACTTTAGAGTTGTTTTTGGATGTCTCATGAGTCGTGGATCCACAAATGATCCCTTTTGGACCTTGATTATCACTAGAAAATGATATTTCCTGAATTCCTTAAGAGGGTGACGAATTTGATAAAATAGTGGGAGAAAAACATGCTTAAAAGTTCATGAACATGTTTTTAATATCAAAATTCAATTACGTGCTTATTTTCTCTTTTTTCACCTTTGTAGATTTGCAAAATCTCTATCACTGGCTAAGAATTCACTAAACGTTAATTTTAAACCAATAAACTAATCGTGCCAAACTACCACGATTGGCTTCATAACCTCGAAATCATTATAAACTCCAAGAAATAAACCTATGTCCTAACTCAAAGTCTGCCTAACACCATAGGTAAGGATATTGATCAAGAGGTAAATGAAACGTTCACTAAATAGGTTGAGGATGACCTCCAAACCTATTGCCTCATGATGGGCTCCATGTCCATTAAGCTTCAAAAATCTCATAAGCATATGAAAAGTGCTTCCAAGATACATCTACACCTACAAACGTTGTATGGTATACAAATGAGACATGAACAGTACATGTACTCTAAGAAGCTCTTTTGAACTAGGATGACCGAGGGGTCAAGTGTCCATGATCATGGGCGTAAGATGATAGGGCTTATTGAAAAAACTCACTACTTTGGAAGTAGTCATGGACAATAACTTCTATGTGGATTTGATCCTACAATCCTAGCCTAGGTCTTTTGACAAATTCATGATAAGCCTTAATATGTCCAAATAAGAAGTCACGTTCAATGAGTTGGTCAATATATTGGTGATGGCCAAGTTGACTATGAAAATGGATAAACCACTAATGCTTACTTCCTCCTCTAAGTCTCAAGGCCTTAGGGGAAATAAGAAAAACTATCTGGTGGGGTTAAGAAGAAAGAGGAGAAAAAAAATGCCATTTGTTTTGACTGTGGTGAGACAGTCTATTGGAAGCCAAATTGCAAAGAATATCTTGCACCCCTTGGGAAAGATATGTATTTTATTAAAGTTCATTTATGGATCAATTCTTCCTCATAGGTATTTGACACCGTATATAGTTCTCCCCTTTGTAATTCATTACAAAGGATGGAAAGAAAAATGAGTCTATGTGATAACTATTTGATCCTACACAATGGAGCAAAAGTTGCGGCCAAAATTGAAGGCATTGTGAAGTTAGACTTTAGAGAACTCCTTGATTGTATTAGATCTTTATTATTATGTATTGAATCTTGTGAGGGATATTATTTGAATTTCCATTTTAGATAGTGAAGGATATGAGTTTTTAATATCAAATGGAAAATTGAAAACAATAAAGAATGGTTCTTTAGTTGCAATGAGTATAGTTAGCAATGGATTATACATTTTAGATTCTCAACCATCACTTATACATATTCGACAGAATAATAAAAGAAAATTAGATAACCAAGAAAGTGCTACTTTGTGGCATGTAAGACTTGGACATATTTCCAAGAATAGGATGAACAATATAGAAGTCCTCAAAGCACTAAATGTTAGTGACATAGAGGATCTTCCTACTCATGAATCTTGTTTAAAAAGAAAAATGACCAAGGCTCTTTTTGTTGGACAAACATAGCAAACCACAAGTCTTTTAGATTTGATCCATAAGGATATTTGAGGACAATTAAGAGTTAGTGTTAGAGGAGACTATTCATATTTCATCACATTCACCGATGATCACACTCAGTTCGAACATGTATATCTTATGAAGTACAAGTTTGAAGTTTTTGAAAAGTACAAAAAATACAGGAATGAAATAGAAAAGCAACAAGGACTTAGTATTTTTCCATAGGCATCCCCTAACAAAATGGAGTAGCTAAAAGAAGAAATTGTATCTTGTTGGATATGGCATGTTCCATGATGAGCTTCACCAATGTGCTTATATCCTTTTGGGGATATGCCTATGCCCTTGAGATAGCGGTAGGGTTACTAAATATAGTACCCTCAAAGTCGGTGCCAAAATACTACATGAGATATGGTATGGTAAAGCACCCTCTTACTTTTATTTAAGAGTTTAGGGGTCTCCCACATACATTAAAAGACTAGCGGGAGACAAGTTGGATGTGAGATCATCCACTTTGTGAAAGTTTGTGGGATACCCAAAAAAGTCTTTAGGATATTATTTCTATGTTCTCTTAAAACAAAATGAGTTTGTTTCAAAAAACACCACCCTTTTGGAAAAGGAGTTTGCATTGGATAGAAAAGACATTATTATTAAACTTGATAAAGTTCAAAATGATCATATAATCCCGCAAGTGATAGAAATAATGGAGCATCCCAAGCTAACATATAACCTCTAAAAGGGTCGGACCGAATCATAAAGTAACTTGAAAAGTTCGGACTCCTTTATGAAATGAGACAAATTGATAGTGATTCAAAGACCTATGAGAAAGCTATGTTAGATAAAGATTTGGGACATTAGCTTGAGGCCATGAAATCTGAAAAAGACTCCATGTACTCCAATGAAGTATGGACTTTAGTACATCAATTGAAGGATGTAGTACATGTTGGTTGCAAATGGATCTACAAGTGAAAGTTAGGAATCAATGGAGAGGTGACGACCTTTAAGGTTAAACTAGTGGCTAAAGGTTGTATTCAAAGACCAGGTATTGATTCTTAGAAAACTTTTTCACTAGTCATTATGCCTATGCCCATTCGAATTATGCTTGCCATAGCCACTTACTATGACTATGAAATATGGCAAATGGATGTAAAGATTGCTTTTTAAAAATGGAAACATAGAAAAAAAATTCTATTTGGAGCAACCACAAGAATTTTTTATCTAAAGGGAATAAGCAAAAGGTTTGCAAACTCCAAAAGTCCATCTATAGACTATAGTAAGCATCCCAAAGTTGAAACATACATTTTGATAAGACAATCAAATTGTTTGGCTCAGTTAAAAATGTGTATGAGCCTTGTGCGTATAAAAAGGCTAATAGGAGTTCGATACAGTTTATTGTGCTCTTTGTCGATGACATTCTTCTCACTGGAAATAAGAAAAAAGGGTTAGAGTGTATTAAAGCATAGTTATCTTTGCAATTCTCCATGAAAGATTTAGGAGAAGAATTTTACCTATTGGGAATATGAATCTATAAAGATAGATCAAAGAGAATGGTAGGGCTCTCCCAAATCAGGTACACTGACAAGATGCTAAAGAGGTTTAATATAGAAGAATCCAAGAAGGGATTCCTCCCTATGGGATATGGTCTTCCTCTCTCCAAGTTTATGGCCCCTAAGACTAAAGATGAGAGAGAAAAAAAGTCCTATGTATCTTATGCATCCATGATTAAGAGCATAATGTATGCCATTTAATATACTAGACAAGATGTAGTACATGCTCTAAGTGTTACAAGCTGCTTTCACTCCAACTCTAGTGAAAATCACTAGACAGCCATAAAAGCAATCCTACAGTATTTGAGAATAACTAAGAATTTATTTTTGGAATACAGCAATGAAGAATTAAAACTTGAAGGGTTTTCAAACTCTAGTTTCCAATCTGATGAAGATGACTTTAAAACTACTTCTAGATATATATTTTAACTCAATGGTGGTACAGTAAGTTGAAAAAGTTCCAAAAAAGACACCACAGCTGACTCTACCACTAAGGCGGAATATATTATGGCTTCAAAAATCACAAAGAAAAGTGTTTGGATGAAAAACTTCGTCCAAGAGTTGGATATAATGCCTGGCATTATAGAGTCGGTTAATGTCTATTGTGACAACAATGGAGCTATTGCGCAAGCAAAAAAACCAAAATATCATTAGTGATCTAAGCACATTTTGAGGCATTGTCATTTGATCCGAGAGATCATTGATAGAGGTAATATCCAAATGGAGAGGGTAGTCTCAAAAGAGGATATAGCAAATCCACTTACTAAACCCCTAATGCAAAAGTCTTTGAAGGATATCTACGCTGAGAAGATAGGCCTTAAGACTATAGGCAAGTGATAGATTGTTGGAACAGTGCCCCACAAGCTAATTAGATTGACGTGTAAACTATTCCACTTGTGATACAATCTTAATTGAATGACATTCTTATTAAAATGGTTATCTTTATCTTATGCTTTCTATTTTCACTTGTATTTGGTTGAAATCCCTAAATTATAGAAGACTGCAGGGCTTGGTCTCGCATATAGGGTGATCATGAAACAAGTTTTTATGATCATGATTTTAAAGTATTTCAAGTTATAGAATCTTATGATACAGGGTATTTAAGATTTAGATAGACTTTTACTAACGATATATATTCCAAGGGGTTGGTATTGCTCTATTTCATAGGCAATCTATGTGAAACATAAATGTATGTCGATAGGTGCTTGTTAGAGAACAAGTTCACTAAAGACTTACCTAGAGAATCTACTAGATAGCCATAGTAGCATGTTAGTAGTGGTAAGTTATCAAGCTTATGATAGTATATATAATTAGTCATTAAACCTAAGGATCTATGGTAACCATGTGTTTAAGTTTTTTATGTTTTAACTTTTCCTCGGCCACATAGTAGGTCATACAGGGTTGAGATTGGACATGAGTTACTTAAGTACACTAGGTTTGTGAGATCTGATATAAGCTCCATTTCCTCTTTGTTGTGAAAAACGAGTATATCTCCTATGTATTCTATGATGATCGATATCAGGAAATATTTGCGCAAGGTATTATGACAATTTGGAAAAAGTGTTTTATAAAGTTGAGGTCATAAAGGGCAATCGAACATTAGATATAGAGGTATAGTTATTAGGCCATTAGAATGCCAACAAATATCATTCCCTAGGCCTCTTTCGGGAGATAAGAGATGGAAGGACGGTATTTGTATAGTAAGTAAGCGATAATAGTTTATCAAGACATAATTCATTCATCTAATTAGATAGGCTTCATGGGCTTGTTGCTAGACATCAACGATTGGGATTGGATACTCTTCAATTAATAAAGATTAATTAAAAGAGTTATTAGTTTAAAGAAGTTTAAACTAATATGAATAGTTCAATATTCAAAATACCACAATGAGTTGTAAATTCATGCCCAATGAATGGATGAACCTAATGGGTTACACACCTCAGCCTAAGAAAGCTCTTATTTGATAGGAGGAATTTTCTAAGTTAGAAAATTCAAGTATAGGCATTTTTGGAGAGAGAGACAATTAACTATTTTAATTGGTCATTTTTTGCTTGATTAATTTAAGTGTTATATTAATCAAAATAGTTTATGAAGTTAAATTAGGCTAATTAAATTAAGGTGTTAATTTAATTGATGCCATATGACAATTAACTAGTCAAGTTAACTTAAGGAGTTAAGTTTTCTCTTTGTTTTGTTTTGTTTTGTTTTTTTGTTTTTTGAATAAGGTGAAAAGATATATTAATAAAACGAAGATTACATCAAAGTTTGGGGCCAAGAGAAGCACCCTTACATCTTGACAAAGTAAACCAATTTATCAAATATATATATATATATATATATATAAAGGCTAGAGACTTAGCTACTATGAATTGCTACACAATTTGAACAAAACTGAAAAAACTAATCTAAATGGGTCTTACACTATAGCCACTCAAAGCAGCCAAATGGAAAGACGAATTTGAAGGTTTGTGTGGTACTAGGATCCAAATATTTTCTAAAATAAATTGAATAAACTAGCCCACACAACACCACAAGGATCTAGACATGCATAGAATTTAGATTTAGAAGAGAAAAATACTTGGTTGGAAGTAAAAAATTCGAAGAGCGAGAAAACTCTCTTCAACCGTTAAATAGGCTCTTCATTGGCGCAGCAAAATCACCATTGATTTTCCCATAGATGGACTCCTTTGTTTTGGTTGAAATTTTTGCTAAAACTCCTCAACTCTTTGAAGATTCTTTAGTCCAAATTTTCAGGCTGATCAGAATACCAAAGGTACTCTGAGAAGAAGCAAAACTCAACTGCCAAAAATTGCTCTAGTCAAGAGCAAAAGCAACCAAAATAGATTACATCTAATGGAAACATCCACACACCAAATCTATGGCCTATTCTCTTTAGAAAAGCTGGAAAATCTATAGAGAATGAGGTGAGGAAAGTTGGGATATTGAGTTGGAAGGAGGAAGGAGAAGAAGAGAGTGATAGGAAGCTAAGAACTTAAATTCCCACTACACAATATTATTGGAAGAAAACCACACAAAATGTGCACACCTCACATTTTTTGGTCATCCACTCTACCATATCCATATATAGGTGTGGTCACACATTTCCCTCAAGGAGGTGATGCCAAGTGTCCCTTGCTTAGGTAGCCACTAACTTTATGATTAGTGAATTTAATTGAAGTATTAATTTCATCTAATGAAATGTCTTACAATTAAATTCTAATTTTTATTAAATGAATTTTTCATTTAATAATTCTCCCAAAATTTATCTATCTAACTTAATTAAATTAAAAATTTTAATTTAATTAATAATCATTTGACTTAATTCTTAAGTCAAAAGCACTTAACAGTTTAAGATAGTCAAAATTAACTTAATCCTTAAATTAATTTTGATCAATTGATAGTCATGTGATATTAATTAATTAACTTTTAATTAATTGATCTTAATTTAACTCTTAAATTAATTTGACCAATTTAATATTTAAATTGATCAAGCTAAAATGACTACAATTTAGCCTCCTCCAAAAATCGGTCATGAACTTTCTAACTCTTAAAAAATTCTCCTTCCTTCAATAAACCATATCATTGGCTTTTGTGTGTGACCCATTAGGTTCTACCATTCATTGGACATGGGATCACAACTCCTTGTGACTTTTGGAATACCAAATATTTATTTTAGTTTAAACTCTTTTAAACTAAGTGACTCAATTCAATTAATCTCATTAATTGAAGAGTACCCAATCTCCATGGTCGATGTCCAACCTCAAGCCCATGGAGCCTAACTAATTGGTCGAAATGAATGCTCTTGAAGAACCATTTTAGCGTTACGCGTACCATACAAATATGATCCCTCTGTCTCCTATCTCCCAAAAAAGGCCCAGGGCAAGATATTTGCCAGATCCCTAATAGCTTTGATACTATATTTCTATTCTTAATGTTTGATTCCCTTTGTGACCTCATCTTTAGAAATTCCTTCCTAAATTATCACATCACCTTGTGCAAGGATTTATTAGAATCTATCATTATAGAACACATAGGCGATGCACTCGCCCTTCACAAAGACGAGGAGTCAAATTCTATTTTGGATCTCACAAACCTCCAAGTCAAGTAGCTCATACCTAATCTTAACCCAAAAGACCCACTAAGTGGTCAAGAAAGAGTCAAAGCATGAGGTTCGGACATAAGGTTACTATAGACCCTCAGATCAAAAGACTAATAATATCTACTAGTGTAAACAAGAGAACTAGCCACTACTAACTTGCCATAATGACTATCTAGTGGATTCTCTGGTGGATCTTCAATACCTTGTTCTCTAACAAACACCACTAACATGTATCCTTATCTCATACAGTTGCTCATAGAATAGAGCAATCTCCGACCCTTGTATTTATGCATCATTAGTGCAAGTATTTGGATCTTAGATGCCCCATCTCATAAAATTCTATGACTTGAAAGATTTAAAATCACGCTTATGTGAGACTTATTCCATGGTCACCAAACCAAGTATCGCAGTCATAGGTGATCTGAGGGCTTTATCCAAATGCTAGTGAAGTGAAAGAAAGTAGAAAATGAAGAAAGTCATATAAAAAATATCATTTAATCAAGATTGTACCATGAGTGAAATAGTTTACAAGGCTAATCTCATTGGCTTGCAGGGCACTATTCCAAAATAATTGACAGTCCAAATTTGCTTGTTGTTTGTATTTGGCGTAGCAAAACTCTCTTGCACTTGTATCATCTTTCACTTGCATATTTGAGTAGCCTGTACAAAAGGGCTAATATAGACTACTTCAAGGGATATCCACCAGTAGCAAACCAAAGCAAACTATTGGAGGAGAAATAGTAGCACGCATGAAAGTGGAAGTAGGCTAAGGATCCATAATATAAAATCATAAAAAGGCTAACTATAACTTACCTACTCCATTCCAAGGATCTGATCATGCTTATAATAAGGATTTAAATCCAAAAAATTTACCTTGAAAGATAAATCCAAAGGTAAGAGGAGAGCGACTCTAATGAACTCTTCAATGGAGCAACTCGCACACAGCAAAAGCGATCAATAATTGAAGGCATTCTACAATACCAAAAATCCTCAAATTTAGCAAAGGGCACTATGACACACCAAGTTAGATTCTGTAAAAACTTCATGCAAATCAAAACATCCAAAGTCCTTTAAATCTGCCACATAAATTACTAGACAACAACAATTCACCAAGGAGCACCAAGTCTCCTGAGTGTTGGACCTCTAATGAATTAGTCCATATACCCATAGAGAGTCCTAAAGCAGCCTCAAATCTACTAGATAACCTAAGGATGAAGGTGAGGGAGTGGCTTTTTTGAGAGGAATTGAAGAGTGAGTGAGTTTGGAGAGTGTAAACCTTCAACACATGAAATGACACTTCTTTTTAGGGAAAAAGAGAATTTAAATGAGAGAGCCATCTAATGGCCAGCCACGTAGTATTTATAGAGAGGAGAGTGTGATGCAAGTTGGCATCACACCCCCCATGCTTGATGGCAACTTGCTAACTTATATGTGAATTTGAATTTCACATGCATTTAATTTTAACCTTTATTTCATCTTATGAAATGTAACACAAACTGACACTAATTAAATTCAAATGCACTCTTTCATTTAATTTTTACTCCAAAATCCAAATTCTTATTTTAATTAAATTAACTTTGTAATTTAATTAATTAGTTTAACTTAACTCTTTAAGTTAATAGATGTTAACTTAACTCTTTTAAGTTAACTCTTTAAATTAACTCTTACTGGCCTAACTTTCGAGATTGACTAAGAAACCTCAAGATAATTCTTGATTTCAAAAAGCAGACTTATATGCTTACTTAAAGTCCGCCAGACACCACAAGCAATGGTGCTGATGATAAAGCACGTGAAACATTCATGAAACGGGTAGATGATGATCTACAAACCTAATGCCTCATGATGGCTTATATGCTAATGAGCTCCAAAAGTCTTGCGAGCACATGAAAACCTCTCACAAGATATATATATCCTATAAGAGTTGTATGGTGTGCAAATTAGACATGAATAGCTCCCATTATCTAGGGAACTCTTTCAGACTAGAATGAATGAAAGCTCAAGTGTCCATGATCATGGCCTTAAGATGATCAATCTCGTTGAAAAACTTGCTCAATCGGATGTGGTTATGGACAACAAACTCTATGTGAATTTGATCCTTCAATCATTACCTATCAAATTTGACCAATTTGTTATGAACTCTAACATGTCAAAACAAGAGATTACAATTAATGAATTGATCAATATATTAGTAACCACCGAGGTGACAATGAAAAAAGATAAAACCATTAATGCTTGTTTTCTCCTCTAAGTCTAGGGCCTTTGGGGTGCTAGAAAGGAAAGTAAAAGGAAGAAAAGCTCTTTCTCCAAGGGAAAGCAACTTTTAAAAGCCTCAAGAGGATTTAAGAAGAAGAAAAGGCCAAATTCAATGCAACTTGTTTCTATTGTGGCAAGAAAAGCCATTGGAAAAAAAATTGCAAACAATACTTTGCAACCCTTGGGAAAGGTATATACTTTATTGAAGTGCATTTAGCAACAAATTCGTCCTCATGGATATTTGATACCGCATGTGGTTCTCTCTTGTGTAATTCTTTACAGGGGATGGAAAGAAAAATGAGTCTAAATGATGGGGATATGATCTTTTACCTAAGCAATGGAACAAAAGTTGAGGCCAAAGTTGAAGGCGTAATGAAGTTAGACATAGGGAATTCCTTCCTTATACTAGATTCTTACTTTTATGTACCCAATCTTGTTGAAAACATAATTTCTATTCCTATTTTGGATAATGAAGAATTTGATTTCTCTATATCTAGTGGAATTTGAAGACAATGAAGAATGGTTCTTTAGTTTCTCAAGGTATATTAAACAATAGATTATATATTTTGGATTCTCAACTATCATTAATGCACATTCAACAAAGTAAAAGAAAATTAGATATCTAAGAAGATGCTATGTTGTGGCATATAAGACTTGGACATACTTCCAAGAATAGGATGAACAAGTTAGAAGCCCTCAAAGCGCTAACGTTAGTGAAATTGAGGATCTTCCCTTGTGAATCTTCTTTAAAGAGAAAAATGGCCAAATCTCCTTTTGTAGAACAATCGAAGTGAACCATAAACATTTGTATTTGATCTATATGGATGTTTGTGGACTACTAAGAATTATGCAAGAGAAGACTATTCATACTTCATTACCTTCACTGATGATCATACTCGATTCGGACATCTATATCTAATGAAGTATAAGTTCAAAACTTTTGAAAAGTTCAAAAAGTATAAGAATGAAGTAGAATAGCAATTAAAATTAAGTATTAAAGCTCTTCGATCGGATTGAGAAAGAGAATACTTGAGTGCCAAATTCTTGGATTATTTAATGCAGAATGGGATTTTCTCATAATGAACTCCACACAGCACACCCCAAAACAATGAAGTAGCTAAGAGGAAAAACCGCACCTTGTTGGACATAGTACATTCTATGATAAGTTTTACTGATGAGCTTATATCCTTTGTGGGATACACCTTAGCAGTAGCAGCAAAGATATTAAATGTAATACCATCAAAGTTGGTACCAAAGACACCATATGAGATGTGGTATGACGAAGCACCTTCTTACTCTTTTCTAAAAGTTTGGGGATCTCTCGCATATGCCAAATGGTTAGTGGGAGACAAGTTGAATGCTAGATCCACCTTGTGTAAGTTTGTGGGATACCCAAAAGAGTTTTTTGGTTATTTCTTTTATGATCCCTCAGAACAAAAAGTATTTGTTTCAAGGAATGCCATCTTTTTGGAAAAGAATTTTCTATTAAATAAAAATGGCGGTATTATTGAACATAATGAAGGTTAAGATGATAAAAAAGTCCCAAAAGTGGTAGAAACAAGTGAACATCAAGAGCCTTGCATACTACTTCTAAGAAGGTCAGACAAGATCAAGAAATAACATAAAAGGTTCGAATTCCATCATGAGATGGGACAACTCAATAATGATCTAAAGACATACGAGGAAGCTATGTTGGACAAAGATTTAGGACACTAGCTAGATGCCATGAAATTCAAAATGGATTCCATATATTCCAACAAAATATGGACATTGGTAGATCCATCAAAGGGTATAGTACCCGTTGGTTGCAAATGGATCTATAAGGAAAACTTAAGAGTCAATGGAAAGGTTATGCCCTTTAAGGCGTAGCTAGTGGCAAAAGGTTACACTTAAGGACTCGATATTGATTTCGAGAAAATTTTTTCACCGGTTGTTATGCTTATGTCCATTTGGATTATGTTTTCCATAGCTGCATATTATGCTATGAGATATGGAAAATGAATGTGAAAATCATTTCCTTCAATGGGAACATTGAAGAAGAAATTTATATAGAGCAACCACAAGATTTTATATCCAAAGAGAGCGAGCAAAAGGTTTGCAAACTCAAAAGATCTATTTGTGGACTTAAATAAGCATCTTGAAGTTGGAATATACATTTTGATAAGACAATCAAATCATTAGGCTTTATAAAAAATGTGTATAAACCTTATGCGTACAAAAAGGCTAGTAGGAGCATTATACAATTTATTGTGCTTTATGTCAAAGATATTCTTCTCATGGAAATAAAAGAGAAATGTTAAAGTGTACTAAAACATGATTATCTACACAATTCTCCATGAAGAATTTGGGAAAAACATCATTCGTATTAGTAATACGACTCTATAGAGATAGATCAAAAAGGATGTTAAGGCTTTCCCAAATATTATATATTGACAAGATATTAAAGAGGTTTAGTATGGAGAAATTCGAGAGGGGATTCATTCTTATGGGACATGGTTTTCATCTCTCCGAGTCTATGGCTCCTAAAATTGACAACAAGAGAAAAAAAATGTCCACATACCTTATGCATCTGCTTTAGGGAGCATAATGTATGTCGTTCAACGTAAGATGCCAGATGTAGCACACGCTTTAAGCATTACAAGCTGCTTGCAATCCGACCCCAATGAAAGCCACTGGACGGCCATAAAAGCAATCCTAAATAAGGGTGTTCGCAGTTTGGTTTGGATTGATTTGGGACTAAAAGCTAACTGATCCAAATTATATAATGTATATTGAATCAGTTAGATTTTTATTGTAAATCCAATCTAATCCAATCCAATCCAATCAATTTTAAATTGGTTTAGATTCGATCAGTTAATTCTATTTTTCAATTTAAATTTTTAATTGAAATATTTAATAAGTTACTATTGATAACTAAACTAATTTAATAAATTTGTTAATTTCATTTAGCTATCATATCACATTAATCTTGTGGAATTAAGTTAAATTATATAAGAGCACACAACTATAAAGTTATAAGTCTACAATAATTATTCCTATGTTTAGTTTATTTTAATATATTTGTATGTTTTACAATTAAGATATATATATTTTTTGTATTATTAGTATATAAATTTTAGTTCAATTTGGATTGGATCGATTTTTGAGATTAAAACTGAAAACCAATCCAATTCAATCAATTTTAAAAAAACAAATCCAATTCAATCCAAATAGTTCGATTTTTATCAATTTTCAACTTTTTGGATTGGTTTGTCATTTTTGTTTGGATTGGATTAGATTTGAACACCCCTAATCCTAAATAAAGTACTTGAGAATAACTATGTAGCACCCTTTCTAAGGATAGCACCTAAGCTAAGGTACTACTTTGATTCAGACCTATTTCTCAAAGTACAATTCAACAGTAGGCCCATAAATCCAAACATCTCAAAATGAATACTAATACAGCTCCATCAATATCTAATAATCCACAAAATGAAAATACCAAAAGAGTTTAGGACACTAAGTCATATTACAGTCTCTAACAGATTAAACCATCATTTCATCTTATACTACAAACTTCAAACAAAATAGATACATCACAAGGTTTATAAGATCAACCAAACAATTATAAATTCCATACTTAATATTAGCTCCAGTCCTACAACAAAACAACTATATATATGTCATTCCAACTTGACGTCCACCAGAGCCCATCCCTATCTGAAAGATTATGAAATACAGAGGGGTAAATCCAAAGACTTAGTGAGGGATATGTGCAAGTAATAATAGTGTTTACCGAGGAGTGACTCAACTCAATAAGATATAATTTTTCAGACTGAAAATAACATAATTCAGAAAATAGACAGACAGTACTGAAAAGCAAACAGAAAACTCTCCTGCCTTATTGCTCCAATAACAGATTACAGGTAGACAAAAATCATTAAGGCAAATCAAACCCAAGGCATATGCATTCCAAGAAAAAGCTGTAAGACATGTATTGCGAATTCACTTTATACCAGACAGATAGAAAATTTACCTAAGCATAATAGCTTGGTATATGGTAGAAGCCTATATAAACTGTATAACGCATCGTTGATACCTAGGGGGAAATCCCTAGCGTATCGCCCGTACCCAGGGGAAATCCCTAGGGTATAGTTGGCACCTATGGGGAAATCCCTAGCATACCAATAACATCCAGGGGAAATCCCTAGCATGCCCCTACATAACAAAATAGATCGCCCAGTATGGCCCTTGGCCTAAATATCACCATATAGATAACAAAATAACCGCTCATACAGATGCCCAAGGAGAAATCCCTAGCGCATTGTCAATTTTAGGTTAATAGATCAAAACAAATCGGAACAGTATACCATCAAGGCAATAGAAAATAGTAAACGGAACAGATAAGCCAGCACAGCTAATGAATCCAGAGCTAATAACAGATATGCTGATAAGGCAACAGATACAATATAAGCAGTATAGATATGAGACAAACAGATAGCAGACATAAATTCTGAGCACCAAAATAGATAGAAAAGAAAATTAATATTAGAGATAACCCTCATAGGGGTATTCAAATCAGATAATAGATAACAGATGGTAGACAGATTCCAAATACAAATTAGAATGTGATTCAGAAATAGAGAAATCCACACAGGAGCTTATTACAACCACAAATAAGAAATATAATACCAAATTGGCAGACCCTCACAAGGGTTTCCAACAATTTAGATTAGCTTATCAAAGTAATACCTCGAGTGGGAGACCCTCACCTCTTGTAGTCCCAAACAGCAACAGCCAAAAATCAATCTTATTGCTTGTTGGTGTCTAGCTCGTCGTCACCTAATCAAGAAAAAATACCACAAGCCAAACTTCTCCATATTTAACATTCATGCATAAATCCCTAATCAAATTTCCATTCCAACATAATTTAACTTATAATGATTCCTAATATTAAAATTATATTCAACTTATTATTAACCAACAAACGAGTCCAAAATCATATCTCCCATTGCCCTATTCCTCGAAAGGAAAATAATCGTCGAAATACCTATATCAACTTAAAGGCTTGACCCGGACAAAACTAACAACTACAAATATGCATGCACATATATATATAACATGCAATACCCAAATAAAAATCCAATCTCACTAACGAAGGCTTGAAACTACAAACTGAAAGCATCGGGATGATCACCGCATTGAGACGAGAAGACCGCCTCTCCGCCATCGCCAAAAAATGAAACTTCAACACCAGATTGTTCCTCTCATCACAAGCATTCCAACGCTACCTTCTGTTTCTAATTCTAAATAGTGTACACGCCGAAACGGGCCAAAAACCGCCGCTTTCTCCTTTCTCCGACAAGCTTCGATCACCATCTCTTTGTCATCAACAATTCCATGCAATGGTTCCATTGTGTTTCTCTCATTAAAATCTTCCTAACCTACCCTTGGAATGGAGAATGGTCACCGAAAAATAAGAAACCCGACAACCACCGTGACGTGTGTGTATCGATTCTCCTCCGTTTGCCACTGCTTCAT
>JACGDI010005069.1:9969-36952 GCA_014898725.1 Jacaranda copaia
CCTTTTCTTTCACTTTGATTTACTTTTCTCACCTCCAAGGCCCAAATTTGAAAAAGACCTCCCTAAAAGAACTGCAAATCTAGACAGGTTGATTTCTGATGGAATTGATGTTTGCATAAGACCAGCAATGGAATTACTATGAATAAGGCAATCACTGTTCAAGTGCTCATAACCATTACTTCCCTCAACATTTCCAGTCTGTTTAGTCCCACAAACACATTTGATCCTCTCTACAACTGTGAAAATAGATATGACCAAAAGTTGGGACGATGTAATCATACATTCTGACCCAAGGAGACATCTCTCGGAGATTCTTCACTTCCTGACATTGCCACACTACCTTCTGTTGAAACTCAAGCAATTTCACCTGGCTCGAATCTGCACCAGCTAGCATTCGTCTTAGACTTTGCTCAAGCTCCGTTAACACTTCAAGCTCTTGAAACAGCTGTTCTGTTACTGCCACAAACCTCTCCATTTTCTTGACTTTTTTCTCCCTCTTCTTGAGCTTATATTGTTCGCCATGACATTTGGGATCAATCCCACCCAAACCATCAAAAATTCTTTCAAGATTGTGATACATTGGGCTTATGCACTTCTTTCCAAGTATAGCCACCGACTTGGCCACGCTTCCTATTACAGTGTATTGTCGCTTCTCCACACAACATCGTTCTCTTTGTGCTCTTTAAAACCCAGTTATATTTTCTGCTTCAAAGCATTTTTCGTTGGTGGCTTACTTTCCATTTCAGGTAGTATATTGTAGAGTTGTTAGTGAGAAGCTTCTAGAGTGAGAGTCAGATTGCTGTATATAAACCCCCCTTCTCTCCCTTGCTTTGATCAACCAAAAAAAAAAAATCATTCTCATAAATAATAGTTCTCTTTTTCTCAAACTATGTTACTCTTATATTGCTGCCAGTTTTCTCAACACTACCCAAATTCTCAATAATCTTGGCAAGAGCAAGATCCATAAGATAATCATCATCTTCGGAAACAAGCTTCTGGATGTCAACTGAGCTCACAAACTCTTCTCTTAATCTAACAATCTGTCTATCAGCAAGACATTGCCATAAACTAAGCACCTTTGATATCATCACCATTGATATCTCCAGGTTCCATCCATAACTCATTTCTCTTTTAACTCATTGTAAATGCAAATTTTTTTGCCTATAATAAATAAAATTACAAAACAAAAAAATTCTATATAAATAAAATAAAATTCAAATTTATCAATTGTAGATTTAATCTCTAATCTAATTTTCTGATTCTTTCTTTTCAAATATGATATTTAATTTAATGGGTTCCGCGAAAAATGCATTCAACGTCGTAAATCTCCTTAAATTTGATTTAAAGAAAATAACGTCAATTCGAGGGTTTTGCGCATTATTCTTAAATTAAACGCCAAAATATATGAGTTCCGTGAAGAATACCTTGAATGTCATGGATCTCCTTGAATTTAATCTGAATAAAATAATACCAATTCAAAGATTTCATATGTTAATCTCAAATTAAATGCCAACATATATGAGTTCTGCGAAGAAAGCCTTGAACATCGTGGATTTTCTTAAATTTAATTTAAATAAAATAATGTCAATTCGAGAGTTTTGCACCTTAATCTCGAATCAAACACCAAAATATAACAAAATCCCCAAAGAATGTCTTGAATCCAATAACCTTAGTCTTTAGACAAATTATTATAGTTTATGTTGGAAGTATTATTAATTATACTTTCAGAAGTACTTGAATTTCATTAAGGCTATGCTTCGATGTTATGGGATCTAGAGAATAAAATAGTGCATGGTTCGTAGTGAGCTTTTATCTTTTGAGTAAAAACAATGGATATATTCGATATTTGATATTAGGAATAATGGAGTAACATTAGTTGATTTTGATTCTTCACTGATATTCTTGGGTTGATCTTCTCCTAGAATTTGAGTGTACAATTTATTTGGGGTTCAATCAATATTTAAGGGTTCTTAACTAAAAATAAATATGGGATGTAAATTAAATTTTTTTTGAGGTTATTAAGGATCCTATTTTAGGTACTCATCTTGAATTGCTTGGTTGTTATTAAAGATGTAGGATTTATCAAGTCAATTATTTGATGGGAACTTTATATGTTGAGTTTTATGTTTAGGATTAAGCTAGCTACTATTAATACCAATTTATGGAAAAGGTTATCTTTGGTCAATATTTAATTAGTGACTTGAGATGTATTAGTTAGCCCACATTATTTAATCCATTTCAAGTTATTAAAGCCCATAACTAGTACAAAAACAAGCACATAAATTATATTTGCGTTTTTATGAGTTAAGTGTAATAACAACTCAAGTTATTTAATTCATTTTAAGTTATGATTAAACCCATAAATAGTGTAGAAAATAAGCCCACAAATTATTATGAAGTAATGACGGACTTAGGCCCATGTTTATCAAGTTAAGGATGACAAAAATTAATTTTTTATGGAATTTTCCGATTTATGAATAGATGGATAATTCCAGAGGTCTTCCCATCATTTTAAAACTCTATTTAGATAGTGTTTGACCCCCATAAGGTATCCAGTTATGTTGGTTAGCTAAAACCATGTAAATATAGGTGATACGAAATCCTAAGACCTCCTTTTTTGTACCGCTATGTTTTCATGCGAAAATTCATAATAGATATTCTCATTATTTAATTACTAAACTATGGTAATCGTTAGCTATGATGCAGAATAATTAAATCATGAAAAGTTAGGATTTCGGATATCTAGTCATAAACTTGGGAATTTCAGTAATTACCCAATCCTAATAAGTTAAAGATTCTAGGGGCTTCAGTAACTAGCAAATCCTAATAAGGTTGGGATTTTAGAATTATCTTTGCAGTTTTGAGTTATTGTTATTAGGAGTTGATACTAATCAAGTCTAGGGGAGTTAGGAATTAGAGTTATCTTCTTATCACAATAAGATATGAATTCTAGTTTATCCAGAATTCCTAGCCTAGTAGTATAAATACCCATATAGTAGGAAATAAAGAAACCATATGCAATAATAAGAAAATACCAATTTTTGAAATTTTATTCTAATGTACTAACATTTTATTTTTCTATTATAGAACTAGTAGAGAATGCTTAAGTTGTAGATCAAATCTAAGGGAAACTTTAGGTTTTAAGAATTTAGTGTAAGAAATCTCTGTTGTTTTTTTATTGAAAATGTTCTTTTGCATGAATGATTTCTACATTGAAAATAGGTCATTATTTTTGATCTAATGGTTTGATTGTAAAATTTTCCATATACAAATAGTTAACTGTTCAAAACACTTTTTTGCATGCACAAAACTCGCTTTTTAAGATTTGAGCATGTAAAAACTAAATTTTTTAATCTTGCATAAAACATAGTATTCTCTATTATTTAAAAAAAAATTATGCTCTGAAATAATCGAGAAACTATTGGTGGGAATGTGTTCCATAACTGTGTTACAAGGTTACAGTAGCAAAAGATCTCTGAAGCCTCTTTTAATGGCGTTGTAGTTAAGATCTCTAAAGCCTCTATTAATGACGTTGTAGTTAAGACCTTTGAAGTCACTTAACGACATTGTAGTTAAGATCTTGGCCAAGATAACCGACTAGAATCCCAAATGTTCATGAGCATTATTAATTAACAATTATTTTTGTTAAATCTGTAATATTTGTTCTGAATTATTTTGAATTAACTCTGATAACATGATTCTTGAATTTTTTTTATACTAATTGTTATATTTTCGCAAAGTGAATATTCTTGTTTTCAATAATTTTTCATGATATTTATACTTGCTCAACTCCAGTAGAAAGAGAAAGGAGATTTATTTACTCGGCAAAGTATTGCTCATAAGATATTGATTCACCATTTTGCAAATAACTTAGTTCAGGACGAGAAAAATGAGCAATTATGGGGATGGTGACAAGATATTGGTATTTTTTTAATAGGTTTATTTGATGTTTCCAATTTCTAGTTAGATTGATTAGGAAATTTTCTTTGAGGTCTTGGGTACTCAAGTTTGATTATTAAGACAAGTATTCAAATTATCTTTCATTGTGATGATTTATTTTTGGGATTATTTAATAAATTTTTTGAAAATTTAGCATGCTCTATTAGATCTGAGGCTTAGTGTCTCTGAGTCTTTAGGTATAGGAGCACTACCATGTTATGTCCCAAATTTGGGGTGTGACATTAAACGGTGTAGATTTTCTTGAATTTAATTGAGAGAATTGTTGGACTCCTTAAAAGTTTCTTTCACTTGCTGGAATTTATGTTCTGTGTATAGCATGAGTTTTGATCATCCCCTTTATATAGATACTTGATGAAAAATTTCCAAAGTGACTTAAATTTTTTTGATAGTTATCTCTTTGATAAGATAATATTAAACATCAAGAGATAATATTATATTTCAAGAAATAATATCATATATTAATAGATAATATCAAATATCTTTGGTTTGATTGTCCATAGATGTAGAAACTTCATCTTTAACATTTGTCAATATTTGATTTGAGTATAAAATAAATACTAAAGTATTAAATAAAATTAACTATCTATCTTTTGAAATTAAATTTAATAAATTCCAAGATAAATAGAAAATTTTGAATTAATAATTAGCATACTATTTTATATGTGTCACTTTTCAATTGGGCAAAATTAATATGTCTACAAATGCCCCACTTCAAGGCTTAGCGAAAAATGTGTCAATCACTCATGAAAGAAGCAAGACTTGAAATATTTGTGAATTTTTCCCTTTTTCTCCATTTTTTCAAATATGTCTGCGACAAAAAATCCTCCAAGCATTCCTTGAACTATAGAGTCCTTCTGCAAACATGTTGCACACTACCATCAAGAACTATATCTATTTATAGAATCTCCATGGACTCCATAGATTGCAATACTTAGAAATTTTTATGATGAAATCCTCCTATCTACCTATGAACCTAATAAATAGATCAAGTCATAACGTAGTTTAAAGTAAACATCCTTTTGAGGGGGTATCGTACACAATTTATACTCATGCGAGCCAGGAATAACATGTAATTTAGCCTCGTGCATCAAAAAACATATTTAACTTGAATAGACATTTTATACTCGTGTCAAAGAGTCCACATGAATTTGATTGTATACTAATGTCAAGGAATTTACTTGAGTTTGACTTAATGAATAATTTATACTCTTATTAATGACTACATGGGGAGGCTTTAACTTAAAAATTTTAGATAGTATATGCTTGTATCAAGGAGCACTAATGACAATTTAGGCTCTTATCAAGGAGCAAATGGGAAACTTTATATATTTAGATAGTTTGTGCTTGTATTTAAAAACCTTATTGATAGTTTAAGCTCTTATCAAGGAATACATGGGAAGATTTTAAATATTTAGATAGTTTATACTCATATTTAAGAGTTTTATTAATAGTTTAAGCTCTTATCAAGGAGCACTTAGAATTTAAAGATTTGAACTTTGGATTGGAAGCATGGAGACTTGATTCTTTGATTTAGAGACCTAAATTTTTGTGTTTTTGACTTGAAAGTTTAGAGACTTGAGCCTTGACTTAAAGATTTGAAGACTTGAGTCTTAGATTTGAAGACTTGGGACTTGAGTTTTAAATTTGGAAACTTAAAGACTTGAGTCTTGAACTTGAAGACTCGACTTTTAGATTTGAAGACTTGATAACTTGGGTCTTAGATTTGGAGAGTTGAGAATTTTAGATAGTATATGCTCTTATCTGAGAGCATTCTTGAGAGTTTAGGCTCATATCGAGGAGCATTTGGAATTTGGAGATGAAAATTAATTGCCCCTAACAATCTTCATCATCATCGGCATCACTTAAATCTTCTTGTTTATCAAAATTCATGCCCATTTCAATATTATATGTACGAGTTGCCAAATCTTTAAAAGTTTTTGGTTTGATTTCCTGAAGTATGTAGCAAAGACTCCAATGCATTCCTTGGATACACATCTCAATTGTTGAAGCCTTCAACAATTAATCTTTGCAATTAAAGCTCAAATTTATCCAGTGATTGATGTGGTTAATGATCGACTCTTCTTCCCACTAGTGAGAATTGGTGAGTTCAACATACTAATAGTTCTTCAAGTGCTGTAAAAAAAATTGAGGAACTCTTGTTCCAATTATCCCCAACTGTCAATGGAGCTTGCCTCCAAGTCAGTATACCAAAGTGTTGGCCTTTAATGATCAAATAAATTATTTTACCAATGATCTCCATATGCTTCAGCATTATTACAAGTCTCACTGAAATGAGCCACGTTCTGCTTTGGGTTGCCCTTAGCATCAAATTACTAAAACTTTAAAGGTTAGCATCTAATTGGAATCTTTAAGTTGTTAATCTTTTAAGTATACAGCTTGGCTTAAGTCATAGACGACTTACAACTTCCAGTAAGCTTGTCTTTGATAATCCCCATGCCAAACTTCTTCAATTGATCGGTGGGAATTATTCAATCAATGAAAACTTGTAGTTCTTTTACTTTCAATCTCTTCACTTTTAGTTGATTGTAAAGTGTAAATAAGCTGAGCTGAGCCAGAATATAGTAAGCTCAAGCTCAACTTATCTATTAATTCGCAAGCTTGAGCTCGAGTTAAGCTTGATCGAGACTAAACAACCAAACTCAAGCTCGACTCGTTGGAATATACGAAGGCTCAATGAGTCTTATCAAGCTTGATTGATATAAGGCTCATCATAGAGAAGAAGAAAAGCTCGATTTGTTAAGTTTGGATGAGCTCGAGCTCAAACTCATATAAGTTTGGGTTAACTTGAGCTCATTTAGACTCAAAATAAAATTTATAATTATAAAATATTTTAAATAATTTTGTTATATATTTTCCTAAAAATAAAAACTGAATTATTATTATTTGCTTATCTTTATAGATTTTATTATATAGACCTAGATTATAATTATTTATATGTATATATATAATGAAAAAGTTCATTTAAGCTCGCAAACTTTTCGAGTTGAATATTATTGAGTTCGGCTGTACTCAAGTTCGAAAAGATCGAACCGAATACAAGCTTTTATCAAGCCAAGCCTAAACCGTTCACAAATAGTCTCATCTCGTTTACACTCCTAGTTGATTGTATCCTTGTGGATCTTTTGTCTTTGTCCTGAGCCTCAATTCGTTTCTCCACCATGTAGCTGGCATCAAGATTGTCCACTTTGCTCATCAATTTGGAGATTTGAAAGTCTCACTCTTGAACATGATTCATGAGTCCTTCAATAGCCCACGTCAAATTTGAAATTTGTTCTTCCAAGATTGTAGCACTTGTCGCCATCGGCATCGCCGTGCTCGAGGAATTTGATGTTAAGTAGGGAATAGATGATGTAGATTCTTCCTTTAAGTCTCCACCATCTCCATTCATATCAATAAAATGTGGCAATACCTTTTCCATAGCAAACTAAAGAGCCACCCCCAAAGATTATTGCAACCTTTGGACACACTTTTTGCGATGACGCCAACACTTTTTACTCCAATACCTGAAGAATTTAAGGTAGTAATTTTCAATATTGTAGTCTTGTTGGTATCCATTTGATTACTTTAGTCTTGATGAAGGAGAGATGAGAGGTAGAGATAGTCCTACTAGGCGTGCCAAAATTTATAAGCGCAAATTTTTTTATCCACAATAAATAAGATTACAAGGCAAAAAATCTATACAAGTAAAATGAAATTCAAACTTATTAATTATGGATTCAATCTCTAATCTAACCCTATGATTCTTCCTTTCCAAATATAATCTTTAATTTAATGATTTTCACAAAGAACACATTCAATGTTATGGATCTCCTTAATTTGATTTAAAGAAATAACATCAATTCAAGGGCTCACACCTCATTCTCGAATCAAATATAAAAAATATGTGATCTCTGTGAAGAACACCTTGATCATCGTGGATCTCCTTGAATTTAATTTAAATAAAATAATGTCAATTTAAAGGCTTCACACATTAATCTCGAATCAAATACCAAAATATATGAGCTTTGCAAAGAACATCTTAGACGTCGTGGATCTCCTTAAATTTAATTTAAATAAAATAACACCAAATCGGGGGCTCCGTACCTTAATCTCGAATCATATGCCAAAATATGATAAGCTCCACAAAAAATGCCTTGAATGCCATGAATTTCCTTGAATTTGATTGAAAGAATTGCTAAACTCCTTTAAAGTTCCTCTTACTTACTCGAATTTGTATTTAGTGTATAATGAACTTTGTACACCCCTTTATATAGATGCTTAATGGGAGGTTTCCGTTTTGACTTAAACTTCTTTGATAGTTATCTCTTTGATAAGATAATATCAAATATCAAAAGATAATATCATATTTCAAGAAATAATATCATATATCAATAAATAATACCAAATATCTTTGATTGGTGGTCCATGGATATAAACACTTTATCTTTGACACTTGTCAATATTTGATTTGAATATAAAATAAGTACTAAAGTATTAAATAAAATTAACTATTTATCTTTTAAAATTAAATTTAATAAATTTCAAAATAAAAAAAAATTTAATTAACAATTAGCGTATAATTTTTTATGTGTCACTCTTCAATATATTATCCTTTCTTACCTGCCAAATTCTAATCACTTTTGAAAATAAAAAAACTTTACACACACGTCATCAACTTTATTATAATTTAGAGAGAAAAATAGAATTCTCGGTGGAATACTACTTAAGAAATTTGAGGTTGCATGGATGCAACTGCCATGTTTTTGGGCAATTGACTCTTATCTGATTATAATAATATAATCACATTTCCTCCAATGTCTGTTCAACACGGCCGCGCGCCAACCGTCTTTGCCAAGAATAGAATGCAGATTTCACTTGCCCACAGCCGCAAACCGTTGAACAAAGAATATATTATAATTTAATTCCTACTTCAGACAAGACTGCAATATTCTAGATGGTGAAAATTTAGATTGAGAAATTTACAGAAAGATGCAAGAGAGAAATACCAACATGGGGCCAAAATTGTATGATAAACGTTGACTTTTTTGAGTTAGACCAATGGTGATATATAATATAATTTATATCTCTATCCTTCTTTCAATCTGAAGAAAATGGACCGTCCATTAAATTCACATGACGTCATTTTAATTGAATATTTAGAATTGGCACAACTAAGCTATCTTATTACCTTTTATAGAATTCCTCGATTCCTTTGTCATTAAAAATACACATATATTTTTGTTCATAAATGTAGACACTTCATCTTTGTACTTGTTAATATTTAATTTGAGTATAAAATAAATATTAGAGTATTAAATAAAATTAACTATTTATCTTTTGAAATTAAATTTAATAAATTCCAAAATAAATAGAAAATTTTGAATTAATAGCTAGTATATTATTTTATACATGTCACTCTCCAATTGGGCAAAATTAATATATCTACAAATGCCCCACTTCAAGGCTTGGTAAAAGATGTGTCAACCATCCACGAAAGAGGCAAAACTTGAAGTATTTGAGAATTTTTCCCTTTCTCTCCATTTTTTCAAATATGTTTGCGACAAAAAATCCACCAAGCATTCATTAAGCTATGGAGCCCTTCTACAAACATGTTGCACACTGCCATCAAGAATTGTATCTCTTTATGAAATCTCTATGGACTTTGTGTATTGCCACTACGTAGAGATTTTTATGATGAAGTCCCCCTATCTACCTATGAACCCAATAGATAGATCAAGTCACAACGTAGTTCATAGTAAACATCTTTTTGAGGGGGGGTGTCGTACAGAGTTTATACTCATGCGGGCTAGAAGTACTATGCAGTTTAAGCTCGTGTGTCAAGGACCATATTTAATTTCAATAGACATTTTATACTCATGTCAAGGAGTCTACTTGAATTTGATTAAAAATTTATACTCATGTCAAAAAGTTTGCTTGAGTTTGACATAATAGACAATTTACACTCTTATTAAGTAGTACATGGGGAGACTTTAACTTAAAAATTTTAGATAGTTTATGCTTGTATTTGGGGACATTATTAATAGTTTAAGCTGTTATCAAAAAGCACATGAAAAACTTTGAATATTTAGATAGTTTATACTCGTATATAGGAATCTTATTGACGATTTAAGTTCTTATCAAAGAGCACATGGGGAGAATTTAAATATTTAAATAGTTTATACTCGTATTTAGGAACCTTATTGATAATTTAAACTCTTATCAAGGAGTACATAAAATTTGGAGATTTGAACTTTGGACTTGAAAACTTGGAGACTTGATTCTTTGATTTAGAGACTTGAAATTTTAACTTTTGGACTTGGAGATTTATAGACTTGAGTCATGGATTTAGAGACTTGGAGACTTAAAGACTTGATAACTTGGGTCTTGGATTTTAAAACTTGAGAATTTTAGATAGTATATGATCTTATCCAGAAGCATTATTGATAGTTTAGACTCATATCAAGGAGCATTTGGAATTTGGAGATGAAAATTAACTTCCCCAAACAATCTTCATCATCATCAGCATCACTTAAATCTTCTTGTTCATCAAAATTCATGCTCATTTCAATATTATGTGCACAAGTTGCCAAAATCTTGAAAAGTTTATGGTTTGATTCCTTGAAGTATATAGCAAAGACTCCAATGCATTCCTTGGATACACATCTCAATTGTTGAAGTCTTTGACAATTGACCTTTGCAATTAAAGGTCAAATTTTCCCAGCAATTAATGTAGTCAATGACCGACTCTTCTTCCCACTGGCAAGAGTCGATGAGTTCAATTATACTAATAGTTCTTCAAGTGTTGTAAAAATAATTGAGAAACTTTTGTTCCAATTGCCCCCAACTGTCGATGGAACCTGCCTCCAAGTCAGTATACCAAAGCAATGGCCTTTAACTATCGAACAAATTATTTTACCAAATGATCTCCATTTTTCCAGCATTATTACAAGTCTCAATGAAATAAGCCACGCTTTGTTTTGGGTTGCCCTTGCCATCAGATTACTAAAACTTTGGGGTCGGTATCCAATTGGCATCTTTAAGTTGTCAATCATTGGAGTATATGGCTTGGAGTAAGTCATAGATGACTTAGAACTTCTAGAAAGCTTGTCTTTGATAGTCCCCATGATAAACTCCTTCAATGGGTCGATGAGAATTAGTTTATTAGTGGAAACTTGAAGTTCTTTTGCTGCAATCTCTTCACATTTGGCTGATTGTCTCCTTGTAGATGTTTTTGTCTTTATCCTGAACCTCAATTTATTTCTCCACCATGTAGCTAGCATCAAGATTGTCTACATTGCTCATCAATTTTTAGATTTGAAAGTCTCACTCTTGGACATGCTTCGTGAGTCTTTTAATAGCCCTTATCAAATTTACAATTTATTCCTCCAAGGTTATAGTACTTTTCGCCATCGCCATGCTCAAGGAATTTGATGTTGAGTAGGGAGTGGATGATGTAGATTCTTCCTTTAAATCTACACCATCTTCATTAATATCAATAAAATGTAGCAATACCTTTTCTACAAGAAGTGAAAAAGCCACCTTCAAAGATAATTACAACCTTTTAGACATACTTGTAATGACGCCAACACTTTTTACTCCAATACTTGAAGAATTTAAAGTAGTAATTTTCAATTCTGTAATCTTGTTGGTAGCCATTTGATACTTTATTCTTGATGAGAGGTAGAGATAGTCCCACCAGGCATGCCAAAATTTGTAAGCGCAAATTTCTTTATTGACAATAAATAAGATTACGAGACAAAATATATATACACACAAATAAAATGAAATTCAAATTTATCAATTGTGGATTTAATCTCTAATCTAATCATTTGATTCTTTCCTTCTAAATATGATCTTTAATTTAATAAGCTCTGCAAAGAGTGCATTCATTGTTGTGAATCTCCTTAAATGTAATTTGAAGAAAATAATGTCAATTCAAAGACATTGCCCCTTATTCTCAAATCAAACGCCAAAATATATGAGTTTCGTGATGAATGCCTTGAATGTTGTGAATGTTCTTGAATTTAATTTGAATAAAATAATGCCAATTCAAGGACTTCACATCTTAATCTCGAATTAAATGTCAAAATATATGAGATCTGTGAGGAACACCTTAAACGTCATGGATCTCCTTAAATTTAATTTAAATAAAATAGGCTAATTCGAGGGCTCTGCACCTTAATCTTGAATCAAACATCAAAATATAATAAGCTCTGTGAAGAATGCCTTAAACACTGTGGATCTCCTTGAATTTAATTGAAAGATTTGTTGAACTCGTTCAAAGTTCCTCTCACTTGTTGGAATTTGTGTTCAATATGTAGAATGAGTTTTGGTCACCTCCGTTGTATATATGCTTGATAGGAGACTTCCAGATTGATTTGAACTTCTTTGATAGTTATCTCTTTAATAAGATAATATCAAATATCAAGAGATAATATCATATTCCAAGAAATAATATCAAATATCAATAAATAATATCAAATATCTTTGATTTGATTGCTCATAGGTGTAGACACTTCATTTTTTACACTTGTTAATATTTGATTTGAGTGTAAAATAAATACTAGAGTATTAAATAAAATTAACTATTTATCTTTTGGAATCAAATTTAATAAATTCCAAGATAAATAAAAAAATTTTGGATTAATAACTAGCATATTATTTTATATGTGTCACTCTCAAATTGAACAAAATTAATACGTCTACACTTATCACTTAAATCTTCAAATTAAAATTCAATATATTATCCTTTCTTACATGTCAAATTTTAATCAATTTTGAAAAACAAAAAAACTTTATATACATATGTCATCAACTTTATTATAATTTACAGAGAAAAATAGAATTCTCCAAATGGAATACAACTTAAGAAATTTGAGGTTGCATGGGTGCAACAGCCATGTTTTTGGGCAATTGATTATCACATAGTAATCACATTTCCTTCAATTGTAAGCATTAAATCGTATTTAATGTATAAATATTAGCGAAAATTGATTAAACCCAAAATCTAAAACTTCATGCTTTACACATATATGTATATAGTAAATGGGTGTACCTTTTTTCATGAATACAAAATTTGTAGACACCAACACTTGATTTCTTGAGTGAATAGGATATCGATTTCTCTCTCTAGTCCCTTTTCTTTAATGCACAATTTTGATGGATAAAATGTATAATTATCTTATATGATGAGAGAGGACCATAATCCTCGTTTATAGAGCATGTGAGGGTGTCTGTATCAAACACATCTCCACATTACAACTCTTAATTAACAATTATAACTTTATATATAAATAGTCATAACTACACATTATTAAATGGTATGTAACTGTAAGTTACAACTCTTCCATAAATAACCAATGAGATTTAATTATTTCTATAATTATTAAATCATAAAAAAATTAATAATATCACATGGAACATAATTATTCTTACACTCTCCCACTTGTTCAATGTGACATCATTTATGATTTAAAAAGAAAACATAATGTGCACGTAATTAAATTATTAAATTCTCATTATATTGGTCTTTATGTAGTATCACAACAAAGTAAAAGATTAATGTGAGTCATGGCAGTTGTCTGTCATTAATTCAACATAGTCAACCTTTGCCTTATCATGATTCATAATACGAGTACGGTCCAACTCTAATATTGATCGCCAAGTTCATAAAACCTGTTAACTTAATTCTAAAACATTCATGTATACTATTTAGAAATAGAAAAATCATAAATAAATTATAATTGAGCTCAGCGTGTCACATAAACATTGCAATCACTTAATCATACAATCATTAATGACGTCCAATAATGCCCATTCGTTCAACATGCTCATTAAATATTTTAGGCAGTAATCCTTTTGTTAGTGGATTTGCTACCATAAAATTTGTGCTAATGTGTTCAATTGACACTCTTCTTTTAACGGCAAAGTATTTTATCTCCATGTACTTCTTGGAATACTTGTTGTTCTTAGAAAAGAAAACTACTGCAGAATTGTCGCAATAAATTTTTAGTGGCCTATCAATACTGTCAACAACCTTAAGTCCTACAATAAAATTTCGCAACCATAATCCACGAATGGTAGCTCTCTATGGTAGATACAGCAATGGCAAACTACTTCGCACTTTTCCAAGAAATAGATCCTCCGGCTAATAGGAACAAATAAACAAATGTGGATTTCCTCGAGTTAATCTATCCAACAAAATTTGAATTTGAATATCCAACCACTTCTAAGTGATCAGCTCTTCTATAAGTAAGCATGTAATCTTTACTTCTTTGCAAATATCTGAGTATTTTCTTTGCAGCTTTCCAATGTCAATTCCAGGATTACTTTGGTATCTTCCTAGCATTCTGATAGCAAAACTAATGTCTGGTCTAGTCCAAGTTTTTGAGCATACATTAAGCTCCCAACAATAGATGCATAAGGAATATTCCTCATTTGTTCTCTTTCCAATTCATTCTTTGGACATTGCATAAGATTAAATTTGTCCCACTTCTGAATTGGAACTTTTCCTATTGACATTTATCCATCTTAAATCTTTCAAGAACTTTATTAATACAGGGTTTCTAAGATAACCACAATAATCCTTGTGATCTATCACGATATATTTCAATTCCAATCAGATAAGTTGCGTCTCCCATATCTTTCAGTTCAAAGTTCTTAGAAAGGTATTTCTTAGTTTCATGTAATAAAACAAGATCATTTGTAGCAAGCAAAATATCAGCATATAAGACTAGAAAAATAAACTTACTCTCACTAATCTTCATATATATACACCGATGAATGGTGTTTTCTTCAAAACCAAAAGAGCTTATAGTATCATTAAATTTAATATACCATTGTCGGGAAGCTTTTTTAAGTCTATATATTGATTTCTTTTGCTTACACACCATGTGTTCCCTTCCTTTAACTAAAAAGCCTTCAGGCTCATCCATATAAACTTCTTCATCTAAATTCTCATTAAGAAAGACAATATTAACATCCATTTGGTGTAGCTCTAAATCATAATGAGCCACCAAAACTAAAATAATTCTAAGTGAATCTTTCTTAGACACTAGTGAAAATGTCTCTTATAATCAATGCCTCTTTTTGAGTAAAATTTTTAGCAACAAGTCTAGCTTTATATATTTCAATATTACCATTAGAGTCTCTCTTTGTCTTAAAGACCCACTTACAACTAATTTGTTTACAACTTTTAGGCAATTCAACAAGATCCTAAATTTGATTGTCATCCATAGATTTCAACTTATCTTCCATTTCATTGATAGAATCATCACAATTAATGGCTTGAGAATATTAAACTAGATCATCATTTATTCCTGTGTGAATATCTGATTCTTGTAGATAAACCTCATAATCATCAAAGATGGCAGACCTTCTTTCTCTTTGAGATATTCTTAATTGAGGTTCCTATATTATATGATCATTATTGACATCTTCATTATGGAGTGTTCGGTCATTAACCTCTTGTTGTTGATTAGTGTTAGATTACATCACACAACTCCAGAATCAACAACTTTAGAAGTTATGGATAAAGGAACTTGCACCCTAAACTCTTGAATGCCAACATTACGCAATTCCTCACTCCTACTAGTTTAATCATTTTCAATGAACCTAGCATTTTCAGTCTCAATGATTCTAGTACTATGATTAGGACAATAAAATCTATACCCCTTGGATTTCTCAGGATAAATATACATATGCATGCTAACTTATTGCTAAACATTAAATAAGCAATTGTTGTGTGTATATATAATGGACACTCTTAATTTTAAATGGCTATTAACATAAAAAATAAAATAAAATTTAATCTTTGAAAATTAAAATAAATTCGTTTATATTTATGCAAGGAATATAAATGGAAGAAAACATAATACACATCGGAAAGAAAACATTAATTATAACTATTTTCTCCCATAAAAAAATAATGGACAATAAAGATAAGAGAACATAAACATAATCAATGGAAAAACATGAGTTATTAAACAACAAGCTCTGATACCACATGTAAGCATCAAATCATATTTAATATATAAACATTAGCAGAATCATATTTAATGTATAAACTTGATTTCTTGAGTGAATAGGATATCGATTTCTCTCTTTAATCCCTTTTCTTTAATGCACAACTTTGATGGATGAAATGTACAATTTATCTTATATGGTGGAGAGAGGACCATAATCCTTATTTATAGAGTATGAGAGGATGTTTTCATCAAACACATCTCCACATTACAACTCTTAATCAACAATTATAACTTTATACGTAAATAATCATAACTACACATTATTAAATTGTACGCAACCATAAGTTACAATTCTTTCATAAATAATCAATGAGATTTAATTATGTCTATCACAAATTACAATTCTTCCGTAAATAATCTATAAAATTTAAATTATTTATATAACTATTAAATCATAAATTAATTAATAGTATCAGATGGAACATAATTATTGTTACGTCAATGTCTGTTCAACACTGCCGCCAACCATCTTTGCCAAGAATAGAAAGCAGATTTCAGCTGCCCACCGCTGCAAATAGTTGAACAAAGAATATATTATAATTTAATTCCTACTTCAGACAAGACTGCAATATTCTAGGTTGTGAAAATTTAGATTGAGAAATTTACAGAAAGATGCAAGAGAGAAATACCAACACGGGGCCAAAATTGTATGATAAACGTTGACTTTTTTGAGTTAGACCAATGGTGATGCATAATTTATATCTCTATCCTTCTTTCAACATGAAGAAAATGGATTGTATGTTAAATACACATGGCATCATTCTAGAATATTTAGAATTGGCACAACTAAAGTATCTTATTACCTTCTATAGAATTCCTCGATTCTTTTGTCATTAAAAGTATGCATGCATTTTTGTTTATTCCAACATTTTACGATTCTTTGAGTTGGATTAATCTCAAATTTAGATATCAAATTTGACCTAATTAAAAGTGGGCAAAAATCCCAAACATTAAATCGTAAATGGACTCTTTTGGGCACAACAGTAAGTCAAATTAACCCAGATCAAGCCTAGTGTTTCTCTGAGCTCAATTCAAGATGCGTGGTCATCTATTATAACATCACTAGTCCCACAATTCAAAATTGTCGGTCACATGTGAAAAAATCAAATTTGAGGTGCACCTCCAGCTATAAATACAAACTTCACTCCACGTATCAATGCACACTTGAGAGTAGAATTAAACCCATCAGTTGATCAAAAGCTCAAATCCAAAAAAACAAAGAAAAAAAATAATGGCCTCCAGCAATGGTTTATTCCCCTGGATAACTGCCCTCTGCGCTTTATTCTTGTTCTTGAAGTTTTTTTTGAAGTCCAAGAATCGCTCTTCCAAGCCCCTGCCGCCAGGCCCGCCGGGCTTGCCGCTGGTGGGCAACATGTTTGATCTCGGGGAGGTACCCCACCAGACATTACAAAAGCTTGGGGCCAAATATGGCCCAGTTGTCTGGCTGAGACTCGGCGCCATCAACACCATGGTGGTCCAATCAGCAGAAGCAGCGGCTGAACTTTTCAAGAAATGTGACGTCCCTTTTGCTGACCGGAAAGTGCCCGATTCCCTGACGGCTTTCGACTACTACCAGGGATCCGTGGCTATTGGAACTTACGGGGATTACTGGCGTAAGCTGCGCCGTATCTGCACGACAGAATTCCTGGTCCACAAAAGAATCAACGCCTCGATTTCACTGAGGCAGAAGTGCATTGACAATTTGGTTGAATGGATCAAACAGGACGTGGAGAAATCCAGGAAGAATGGCGGATCCGGGGAGATTCAGCTTGACAGGTTTCTCTTTGTTACTGCTTTTAATGCTATTGGGAATCTTATGTTGTCTAGGGACGTGATGGACTCGAGGCTGGAGAAGGCGAGCGAGTTCTTCGATCTGTTTATCGTGTTCATGGAATGGGTCGGGAAGCCTAATATAGCTGATTTCTTGCCGTTCTTGAAATGGTTCGACCCGTTAAAGATCAGGAGGAATTCCGAGAAGTATTTGGAAAGATTGCTGGAAATTGCTTCCGGGATAGTCCAGGAGAGAATTCGGGAGAAGCAATCCGGGAAAGAGGCAAATACACACGACTTCTTGGACGCGTTGCTGGATGACGAAGGCGATGGCAATGCACAGGGACCTGAGAAGCTCACGCAGAAGAACATCACAATTGTCCTCCTCGTAAGTTTGTTTTTCCTCATAACTTCGAACTTAACAAATTAAATCAAATTAAGCCAAGTTGGTCCAAACTCGAACAAGACTCAACCCCGTGCTCGAGCATATGTTCTCTCGACTTGTCAAATTCGAGGCTAAAAAAATTGCCAACGCTTTCTATGCTTTAAAATATCCAATTTCCTTAAATCCTAGACTATAAAATCCAAGAATTATTGATAAATTTTCGTATATTTCAGGAAATGTTTTTCGGAGGAACTGAAACAACTAGCAGCACGATCGAATGGGGAATGAGTGAGCTACTACGGAACCCGGAGTCAATGAAGAAGCTCCACGAAGAGGTCGATCGGATCGTTGGCCGTGATCGTAACGTGCAAGAGAGTGATCTAAGCAGCATGCCCTATCTGGCGGCAACGGTGAAGGAAATCCTGCGATTACACCCTGTTTTCCCCATGCTGCTTCCAAGAAACTCCATGCAAGACACTGAATTCATGGGCTACGTGGTGCCCAAAAGCACTCAAATATTCGTGAACGCGTGGGCTATCCACAGGGATCCGGCCTCATGGGTTGATCCACTAGCCTTCAAGCCGGAGAGGTTTCTGGAGTCAGATGTTGATTACAAGGGCCAGCATTTTGAGCTACTTCCATTTGGTTCGGGCCGAAGAACCTGCATAGGGCTGGCGTTGGGGCACAGAATGGTGAGCTTGAGTCTGGCCAGTTTGATCCATTCTTTTGATTGGAAGCTTGGAGCTGGCACCAAGCCAGAGTCGCTGGATATGAGGGAAAAGGCGGGTTTGACTATGCGCAAGCTGGTGCCTTTGAAAGTGATTCCCACTCCCAGAGCGTAATGGTGAGATGCACATACTGGCAGCCTACTGGATTCAAGATAAAAGTTGCATATCCATTTTCTTTTCATTTATGTAACAAAAAAGTCACTAGTGCCGTCTTATGCTGTAATTCTTAATAAATTTTGTTAAAATTCTTATATTGTAATTCTTAAATTTTGTTATGAAGGCTTATGTTGTAATTCTTTATAAATTTTGTTAATGAAATTAAAAGCTATGGAAGTGCAGTGATCTAGACTAGCATCATTCCTTATTTTTCGTCATTTGGTTGAGGTAAGAGTCAGATTCTTTATCTTTAAAATGAAGTTGTCCAGTATTGATGCTCATGATTAATGGTGATCGGCTCCCAATGTACAATAATTAATATTTGAAAGATAGAGGAATTTTAAATCTTTCAAACCAGCAAACTTAAAATGTACAGAACTCTTCTTTTGAACTAGAATGTTTAGGATGCTATAAATTATAAAACCTATTACTTTAGCTGCTTTTAATACAAATTGAATGGAATGAAAATGCTTAGAGGATCTATTTATAGCATTTGAAAGGTTGCATTTGAATGCACATGACTATCAAAAAGGTTGGGAATTAAATTAATGTGCCTTTTAAGAATGACGCAAATTTTACAAATATGTATGTTAGCACTAATCATATCTGCAATCACAATTCTTAAACGTGTGCTAACAAATAATTATTTCTTTTGCATCTTTCTATACAATCATATCTCGCATTTCTAATTTACTTGAGATTGACAACTTTTTCACTATGTTTGGTTCATGGATTTTGATGAGGAAAAGAAAAAAAAAATATTAAAGAAAATATTTTTGATTATTTGATTGATAACAAAAATACTACAAAAAATAAAAATTTGAGGAAAAATATACTGTATTTAAGAAAAATAAATTTTCGTCACAAATGGTGAAATACTCTCTATTATTTTCCTACACTTTTATCACTCTTCTTTTTCTCATTTATTTCTTCATTATTTTTATTAACAACCAAATAAATTTAAAATTTTATATTTCTTTGTTGGGCATGTCTACGGCGAGATAGTATTGTACATTACTCACATGAGACATTTTCCAATTAAATGACACATGTCTTTTACTACAAGTCGTCGTTAATTTTACAACAAGTCATTGTTCTGCATTTTAAATTCTTAATGCATTTAATTCTTGATAAATATGTTCCGAAAAAAATTAAAATTAAAAATAAAAAACAATTAGCTTAAATTATATTTAAAATAATTTAATAAATTTTAATAAGTAAAAAAATTTAAAACAAGAAAATTTTATATTTATTATTTCAGATTATATAATTTTAATAATTTTAGTTACATACTTAATAATATTAAAAAATAAATATATTTAACTTAATTAAATTTATTTTTCATCAAAAATTATATAAATAAATAAATTCAAAAAAAATAAAAAACAGAAAATAACTTCCAATTACCCCACCATTATCCCCACCACCCACACTTCCACTCTCCACTAGGATTTGGGGTTCATGCGACTTGGGTAGGGTTATGTTTATAAATATATATATATATATATATATGCATTTGGTATATAATAGCCCAACAGGCCCACTTAATGTGCAGGATCCAACATCAATTCTGGGCTAAACCACTTGACAATAACCATCTAGTCGAGTATACTGTTATCGACCGCGTTCAACTAGAGGCTTCAAACCATCTAGCCTATTCAACCATCTCTCTGATCGACCAGCCCCGTTTGTTCAACTATTATCGACTAGGTCGCTCACTCTAGTGCTGACTCATATCCTCGCCATATTTATTATTCTGACAGATCACATGCCTCCACATTAATGGCACGTGATAATCAGTACAGTCATTGCCACCCCCTTTAACAGGGAGGCACCTATCTAGGGTACAGTGCACCCTGAAAAATAGGAGATGGTGCCACCTGGAACAGTACTGAGATCTAAAATGACTGTTAACCCCCGGGTAAGGACTAAAGCTCACTACACCTAATAGGAGCACCTTTGTCATATCACACAGCAGGAGAAGGTTATAAATACCTTAGAACCAACCACACTCCAGGTAATGCCAAATACACTATAAGCTCTCAATATTCTATTCAATAAGCACCTCGACTAGTTTAACGTGTGTTACTGTTGCAGATCTCAAACCTCAAGAAGAATATTACTTGAATCATTCGACCTCCCTGGTCGAATTTGCCTAATCATTGTCCTTCTCACTATAAACAACCTTCAACCTCATCATTTTGGCACCATCTATGGGAACCCTTTGAGATTGCAACGAAAGAATGGTGAACACACGTAGAGCCACATCAGGAAAGGAAGAGAATAGAAGGTCCACATCTCCACCTCCTCCTCTAACCCAGCAAGGTGCACATGCTCTAGGCCTCAGCGCCCGCAAGAGCAAGCGGTGACATTAACTATGCCCCAGTTGATGCAGCTGATAAGCGAGCAAATCTCTGCTCAAATCTTAGCACAGCTATTTGCCGTATTAAATAAACACACCACCATGCCAACACCGGCTAGCAATGCCACCTTACAACTGCCTCCCCCAAAAGATAAGTCCTCCAAGGACAGTCACAGCCGCCTACCCAATGTGAAGCTAGTCTTAGATGCCCCTAGGAGGAAATGAGGTGACCAGAGTTGCGAGAGGAGATTGCCAACTCAATTGATCACGTTCGACCTAATCGAGCCTCGTAGCATGATAGAGTCAAACGTTCTAGGCATAACTACTGCAAAGATATAGAAAAATATGCGGGCCTCACAACCTAGCCCATTCGAGCCCCACAGCACGATAGGGCTGAGCGTGCAAGGCAATATCTCCATCGGAACCCCACTCTGGCTGATCGAGAGGAATGGAAAATAGTGTCCCATCAAGTCCAACAACTAAATAGGCACCTCAACGAGATCTCGAGGAGAAACACTGATAGAGCACCTAATCTAGAGGGCCCCTAGAGGTCTCATTGAGAAAAAAGATCCTTGTTCATCCAAGAGACTGTCAATGAGTGCATCGCTATCGATGCGAAGGTCCCAACCTGTCTATCAAGATACAATGGCTTGACAAACCGCAATGAGCACCTAATGCAGTTTGAGCATATGATGCAACTGCACAAGCACAATGAATACGTCTATGCGAAGATGTTGGTGACTAGTTTTCGGGGCATTGTACTCGATTGGTTTGTGGAACTCAAGCATTTGTCAATATACTCTTATAACCAGCTGTGCGATAAGTTTCTACATTAGTTTGCCAGTAAGAGAAAGACGAAATTCCCCACACCCATCTCCATACCATCAAATAGAGTGAGGAGGATTCTCTTCGTGACTTCTTTACCAGATTCAACACAGAGGTCCTCAAAATAGATAACCCCATGATTGAGTTCCCGATAGATGTACTTTTTTGGGGCTCGGACACAAGGAATATGCTAATGCATTGGTGCGTGAATGCCCTAGGTCGATGGAGGAGTTGCTCAACCTGGCTGAGAGATACATAACCCGGGAAAAGATGAACAAGCTCAAGTTTGGATCCTCTAAGGTCGACCAAAAGAAGAAAGAGAGAGACGACCAAAAGTACAAAGAAAAAGGTCGATCTCACATAAAATGTTTCCATAACTATACACCCCTGAACATCTCAAGAAAAGAGGTCCTATATGCCATTCAATATGATAACCTCCTTAAAAAATTGAGGAAGCTAACGGAGACTAAGGCAATGAAAAAATCCAAAAAATACTGCCACTTCCACAAATAAAAGGGGCATGACACAGATGAATGCTTCAACCTCCAAGATGAGATTGAGAGGCTAATCAAATAGGACCATCTTAAGAAATATATAGCCGTGTACACACAAGTTGAAGGGGGCAAAACTAATCAAACTCCCCGTAGAGAAAGGTCGGTTAGCCCTAAAAGGGAGGATAAATGAAAGAAACCTGCCTATGAGGATCACCTACCCATTCGAGAAGTGATCGACATAATTGCAAGAGATCCCACTGGGGGGGACTTAAAGTCTGCCCGAAAGCAAACCCAGAAGAGGCTCGAGTCGACTAAAGCCTCGCCCATCGAGACAACATTCCATCTATTGATGAGTGTGGTGCCCATCTCATTTACTGATAGCGACTTAGCCTACCTCGAGGGCAAAAACATCGACCATAAAGTAAACTGTCCCATGGTAGTCTTTATTGAGATTGCCAACTTCAAAGTACACAAGGTCCTGGTTGACAATGACAATTCGGCCAACGTCACTTTTCTCTCCACCTTGAAGAGAACGAATATGGGCCAACTAAAATTTAGAGAACCCTGCTGGTCGGATTAAGGGGTCAGAAATCATCCCAGAAGGATCCATCAGTCTATTGATGTCATTTGGATAAGCTCCTCGAGGGAAAACTTTGATGGTAAACTATCTAGTGGTTGATGCCCCATTTGCTTACAACGTTATAATAGGTCAACCAACTCTCAATAACTTTAATGCTATTGTGTCAACCTACCATAGAAAAATCAAATTTCTGACCCCAATGGGCATAGGGGAGCTTTTGTGCAACATGAAGGAGGCCTGGAGGTATTACAACATCTCTGTCAAGTCAAGCAAGTAAAAAACTCGACCGCAATTGAAGACCTCAAGGAACACCCCTGTAGTGGAACCCAAGGAGACTCAAGCCAGCAAAAAAAAAAAGTTGGAAGACACCTAGGTGGAACCCATTGGGGAATTAAAGACCATCGAGCTAGAATAGAGAAATCCCAACAAGACAACCCGTATCAGAACAGACATGGGCCCCCACTTGGAGTGTCTTATGATCGATTTTCTAAGAAAGAATATTGACATCTTTGCATGGAGAGCATCCAACCTCCAGGGAATCGACCCCAATATCATCATGCATCGCCTTAATGTCGACCCCTAATACAAATCAATCAAACAGAAGACAAGGACATTCAATATTAAGAGGATGCAAATCATTGAGGAGGAGGTCAGGAAACTCCTAAATGCAAGTTATATTGTAGAAATTCAATATCCTTCTTAATTTTATAATGTTGTACTAGTCCCAAAGAATGAGGGACAATGGCGAATGTGTAACGATTTCATGAATTTAAATAAAGCATGCCCTAAAGATCCTTATCCCCTACCTCGGATAAATTTATTAGTTTATTCAACTACTGGTTGTGAGTTATTGAGCATGATGGATGTATTTCAAAGTTATCATCAAATTTTCATGGCTCCCAAGGATAGGGATAAAATTTCCTTTGTTGTTCCTAATAGACTATACTAATTTTTGGTCATATCTTTTGGATTGAAAAACGCTAAGGCAACTTACCAAAGGCTGGTCAACTATATGTTCAAAGATGAAATTAGAAAATTGATAGAGGTATGCGTCGATGATATGATTGTAAAAATAGAAAAAGCCCAAGACCACTTGCTCAACCTCTATCGTACTTTTGCAATCTTGAGAGCATTTAGTCTAAAGTTGAACCCAAACAAGTGTACGTTCGGGGTCCATGGAGGTAAGTTTTTGGGCTACACGATCAGTCAACGGCGCATTGAGGCAAACCCACAGAAAAGTCAAGTCATTCTCAATGTCACCCCTCCGTGAACAATTAGAGATGTTCAGAGGTTGATCGAGAGGATTATAGCCTTAGGAAGGTTCATTGCAATATTGACTGACAAGAGTTTACCCTTTTTCAAAATTCTTAGAAACGCCAAGAAGTTGGGCTTCCAATGGAGTGAACAATGTGATCGGGCACTGGTCAAGTTGAAGCAGTACTTAGCCTCACTCCCCATGCTTGTAAAACCTGAACTGGGAGAAGTACTTCAGATATATTTGGCAGTCTTTGAGGCATCGAATAGCTCAATCTTAGTCTCGACCCGTGATGGCAGCCATCAGCCAGTCTACTATTACAGTAAATCACTCCAAATACCAAAGCATAATTACTTGGAGATCGAGAAGTTTGCCTTGGCACTAGTAACTGCGGCTTGAAAGCTACTACCATACTTCTAGTCTTATGCCATTATAGTGCTTACCAACCAACCGCTAAAACAAGTTTTATCAAAATCGAACACATCTAGAAGACTGACCAAATGGGCCATCAAAGTTTGACATTAGTTTTCAGCCAAGAACAGTCATCAAAGCACAAGTTTTGGCTGACTTCATTGCCGAGCAAGTTGACTTTCCCTAGAGGAATTGCGAAGCCTCTCTTGTTTGGACTTTGCACATCGATAGATCATTGACCACATTTGGAGGAGGAGTAGGAGTTGCTCTCCATTTCCCAACTGCAGAGAAATACGATTTTGCAATAAAATTGGACTATACAGTCACAAATAATGAGGCAGAGTACAAGGCCCTCCTCACAGAAATGAGAATAGCACTCAACGAGGTGTCGAGCACTTGGTCAAAATTATAGACTCCCAATTAGTAGCCGAATAAGTTGACAAAAATTTTGAAGCTAAGGACTCGACAATGATCTGATACCTGGCCGAGGTGAAAATGGTAGTGGTATTGTTGAGAACTGCCAATCGTACTCATTTTGAAGCTAATGACTCGATCAATAAGCAACTTCATGCTACCAACAAGTTCCTAGTCGACCCTGTAGTCAACGAATAAGCAACCCCTTGCTGCGACTTAAGCAACTCCATACTACCACACATGTTCCTGGTCAACCCCATAGTCGATGAGCAAATAGCTTCATGCTACTAGACTCGCGTCGACCCTATAGTCAACAAAGAAACAGCTTCGTGCCATTTGATCAGTTCCCAAAATTTAAATCGACCACGGCGTCAACCCCAAATAGCTACAAGTTGTAAACCTTAGGCTTTTTCACCTAAATCTAATAATCAACTAAGTAGTCAATTAATAAGTTGATCATACAACAATAAGAATCAACGACACAATCGTGCAAACAAATTACTACACATCAGTCAACATTAAACAAAATAAACAACAGCGTTGTTATATTTTCTTGATAATATTGGTGATAACCAAATGTTTTATCAAACATTCCTCACATTACTATGTCAATAAAGTTACATTTGACAATGGTCAAGAGATATCTTTAATGTAACAAGATTGAAATGAAAAACATCTTTTATTCATTAAGAAGTTGGTTACAATTCCAGAAAAAATAAAAACAAACTAATTCAGTTCTAGCTGAACCCCGCCCTGGTCACCCTCACGCTAGTCTAAGTCGGGCTCCGGCAATGAGCAAGCAAGAGGCAAAATAGCTCAAGGATGTTGAGAAGACCCAGTGACATTGCTCACAAAGTTGGTTGAATGTTGTACGTATTGCGCCACATCGACCTATTCCTCTCTGAGCTAGACCACAAGGTCTTCCGCATATGTGAATTCATCGGCAAACTACTCTAACTTCGCGTCGACCTCAACCTTCTTCTTTTGAGCTTCAGTCAGAGGCTCATTGAGCGCAAGGGTCACAATTTCCTTCTCCTGGGCCTGGTCAACTCTGCCCTCCTCAGGGTCGAGATAAAGCTATAGTTTGTTATTTAGCTCAAGGCTTATCTTGCTCTTGTCATCAAGCTGGAAAGTGTAACCCAGGCACTCGAGCTGCTTCACAGCCTTGTGGAATACCCCACAAGCATCGTCAAGTAACATGATCATGCTCGCATCCTACAAGGCAGGGCTCAAGATAAACTATCCGACTGCCTAGCGCCACATCATAGGGAAGTGTCAATTGAAGGCCTCCCTCGCCTCCTCTATGGCCTCTACATGACCTTGTGCATGACCAAAGGAAAAGCTCACATGTAGGTCCAAGTGAGCCCTCTTTATTATTGAGTCCATTTGACTACACTTCTCGACAGCCTAAACCAGCTGTTGATCTTTGGAGTTCAACTGCTCTTAGAGCTCAACCACCTGTTTGGTCAGTTGCTTGACTTGTTTAAAATATCACTTGAATCATTCAACCTCCTTGGTTGAATCACCCAAACACTACCCTTTTCACTATAAACAACCTTCAACCTCATTAGTATCTATGTATATATAATGTATAACATGCATATATATTGATGTTGC
>JACGDI010005069.1:61290-76617 GCA_014898725.1 Jacaranda copaia
CGAAGCCTTATTCGACTCCAGTCTCCTCTGAGTCTGTCGACGAGCGGACCTGGAGTTCCCCCCAGTAGGACCTCCTACGATCATATCTATAACTCCTCTGATAGATGGGTGATCCTCTTGGATGGGCTTTTTCCCTTTATTATTTCTCCTAGGGCTAACCGACCTTTCTCTACGAGGAGTTCGATCGATTTTGCCTCCTTCGGCCTGGGCGTCCACAACTATGTATTTTTTCAAGTGGCCTTATCTGATCAAGCGTTCTATCTCGTCCTGGAGATTAAAGCATTCGTCGGTGTCATGCCCCTTCTGTTTGTGGAAGTGGCAGTATTTTTTCAATTTTTTCATTGCTTCTGTCTCCATCAGTTTTCTGGGCCTTTTGAGGAGGTTGTCATGCTGGATGGCGTACAGAACCTCCTTTCTAGGTGTGTTCAACGGTGTATATTCATGGAAGCACTTTATCGAAGATCGACCTCTCTCTTTATGCTTCTGGTCATCTCGCTCCTTCTTTTTCTTGTCGACCTAGGAGGATCCGAACTTAAGTTAGTTCATCTCCTCCTGGGTCATATATCTTTCGGCTAGGTTTAGCAGCTCCTCCATCGACCTAGGCCTCTCTCTCACCAGGGCATTTGCGCACTCTTTGTGCCTCAACCCCAGGAACAGCACATCGATCAAGAATTCGATCCTAGGGTTGTCAATCTTCAGGACCTCCGTATTAAACCTGGTGAAGAAATCTCGGAGAGACTCCCCCTCATTCTTCTTGATAGTGTGGAGATGGGTATGGGGGAGCTTTACCTTCCTCTTGCTAGCGAACTGGTGCAGAAACTTGTCGCATAACTGGTTATAGGAATAGATTGTCAATGGTTCTAGCTTTACGAACCAATCCAATGCGATTCCTTGGAGGGTGGTCACCAACATTTTGGCATAGATAAACTCGTTGTGACCATGCAGCTGCATCATGTGTTCGAACTGCATGAGGTGCTCGTTGGGGTCAGTTGAACCATCATACCTTGGGAGATCGATCGAAATTTTGGCGTCCACCGCAATCCTCTCGTCGATGATCTCTTGTATGAAAGGTGACCCTCTGTCCCGATGAGATCTCTGGGGAGTGTCCGCATTCTACACTTTGTTAGTGTTTCTCTTCGAGATCTCATTGAGTCGTCGATTCAGTTGCTGCACCTGATGGGAAACTTCTTCCCATTCATCTCGATCTGTCTAGGAGGCAAACCTGGTGCGCTCGGCCCTGTCGCGCTGTGGGGCTCGACTAAACTGATGCGTCAAATCTAGAGATTCACCTCTAGCTTAGTGGTTGTCACGGTTTGGGCGTTCGACCCTATCGTGTTGCGGGGTTCGATTAGGTCGAACGCGATCCTCTGAGTCCGCCACCTCGTCGCGAAGTTCTGGATGCCTTCTCTCCACTGGCTGGCGTCTGAGACTGCACTCGCGCCAGGCGAGTGTCTGCCTAGCCTCCAGATGGGAGGGGCTGTTCTTCAGGAATCTATTTTCCAGTGCTGGCGGTAGCGCTGCGCTGGCGGCAGGAGCTGGTACTGAAGTGTGCCTGTTCAAAACGGCGAATAAGTGAGCGGATATTTGGGCAGAAACCTGCTCACTAATCATTTGCATTAGCTGGGACATGAATAGCGTCATCAGCTGCTCTTGGGGGGCGCTGGCGGCCGGAGTAGTTGTATATTGCTGGGGGTTAGGGAGTGATGGCGAAGTAGATTTTTGGTTCTCCTCCCTTCCAGAAATTACTCTGCGTGTGTTTACCATTTTTTCGTTGCAATCTCAACTTTCCCACAAATGGCGCCAAATGATGTTGCTACGAGCTGGAAGGTCCAAAACTCCAATGGACTTTGGTGATTTTGGGCTTGAGATCTGCAATCAGGAACACACATAAACTAGCCGAGATGCCCCCAGCTAAGGCACTCTGACGCTCAAGCTAGTATTCCGGTAAATCAGAGAATATACAGAGAGAGTATGTAGTGAATAGTATAAAGAGCATTACCTTGAGCGCGGTTGGACCTACTGTATTTATAGTTTTATGTGGGCATGACTTTACCCAAATTCCCTTATCAGGTGTGGTCACTTTTTCCTCTTGCCAGGGGGTTGAAAGTTATTTCACATTTAGAATCTGGTACAGTGCCAAGTGGCTAGATCTCCAGTTTTCCCGGATAACCGTGCCAGAGGGGGCACGTGTCTGTCAAAGTTGTTAGCAGGGCTGTCAGAGTTGTTGGCGGTAGTTGTACCGGTCGCCACGTGTCATCGACATGGAGATATTTAACCTGCCAAATGGGCTAATAGAAGATGATTCGGTGGTCAATTCGTGTCGATCAGAGACAATAGCTTGCAGGCGTGGCTTGATCCTAGAGTCGATGCGGGTCGACTGTGGATGCTGCCACGTGGAGTCGATACCGGTCGACCATGAGTGCTGTCACAAGGGGATCGATTTAAGTCGACCAGGTACTTGTTCTTTGGGCCTATTGGGCTTTATCATTTAGGATTGGGCCTGTTAGGCTTATTAGGCTATCCCATATCACACACACACATATATATATATATATATATGCATATTTATATATGTACATATATATATTGAGTATAGTTTTAATAAAGAGCAATTTTATCATTTATTATTTAGTTTTTTATTAATTTTTTATTCGTAGAATTTATTTGATATGCAAAAAAATTCTCTAAATAATATTAAAATACAAATATGGGTTCATGTTAGGTAATATATTAATATAAAGTATTATATTAATATACATAGAATTTTGAATTGATTTAAAAATTTTCAATTGAGAATAAACTCTAGCACCTTTCTTAAAATAACTTGTTAACATTATTTTTCAAGTATATTAATGTATATCATATGTAATTATTTGACATTTCTATTGAAAATTCAATCAATTTATCATTGATTTAAAAATAAAAATACATTGAAAGATATTAAAATATAATATGAATTGAAATTAAAAGATAATATATAGAAGTATAGTAAATAAAATATGCCAATTCTATATTTTATGGGTTTAATAATGAAAAAGGATTTAAAGGAAAATCCAATTTAATAGGCCCAAAATATATATGAAGCCATTTAGTGGGATAGATGTCAAAATAAACAAGATTTTGTTATTGGTAGCAATTATTTTATTATAATGCACCATCAACATGCAAACCAAATTTACTATTAATTGTTTGTACAAGCAGCAGGTTAAATGTACTTTATTATGTTGCCAACTAATCATCAAAAAAAAATTATCATTTCATATTTTAAATTTAACGATTCAAATTAAATACATTTATACATACCTCACATGAAGTACATACAATCATAAATGCATCATAGACTACTCCTTTGTTTTCTTTTCCTTTTCCCTAATATTTTCTTTTCCTTTCAAAAATCCTTAAACCAAACATACACTTCATTTTTTCACTTTCATTTCACAATTTAATCATTCAAGTGACATATTTTTGGCATTAATTTCTCATTCACCTAAAATTAATTTTGACGAATTAAACATATTATTGACATCAACCAACAGTATATGTTACAATAAAATAGTAAAAACCACTTAATTAATTAATAAAACTTTAGTCCTATCAACTATCTGAACCAATTTTTCAACAAAAGCGAGCGAAAAAATTATGGATAATGCCCAATTCCGCCAAGTTTTCTACTACAAGCACTGTACTGTAATGAAATTCAATAACGATGATACCCAAATCCATTTGCAATAATGCTATGATAAAAAAACTAAATCATAATTATCGAATCTACATTTTCTGATTTCTCTTTTTAATGTTTCATATGGAGAAACTAACATTGGCGGTTTGGTTATAGATAACAAATATAGCAGCGGTCTAAATTCTGCTTTTTCACAAAGAAGATTTAGACTTCAGTACTTTCACCACATAAACCGGCATTGGAAGAATACCTTTGATTTCTTAAAGGATATCGCCGCAAGAAAGTTTTTCCCCTCTTCTGCCTTCAGTTTTAGGCACATAAAGCAATCTGTTAGGAAGTATGATCAATCATCTTGTAGTACATGTTATCCCTGGGAAGCATATACCCATCACATGCCCTACTGCATGAAGACTCTCGAAACGGTTTCTGATTAATTTCTCTTCCAAATCTAGCAAGGTAATTTAGGCCCATCAGAAGTTCCACAATTGCTGCCTCGGTCTCCACTTGGTTTGCAAAGTAAAGGGTCTGGACAAGGAGCACATTCGACCCATAAACCAATCTCTGCCTCTCAAAATTCCGCTCGGATTGCCATCTCACCATGTTGTGAGCAAGTGGAGACAACCATTCCAATATATTTGCGAGTGCTAAGCCCCACTCTGCTGCAAAAGCAGCATCATAGACAGATGAAGCCAAACTTCGGGAAAATGTCTTTAGCTTCGCCCTTAGAGAGCTTCTAATAGTTGCAGGCAACATATTATAAAGATCATCTCTTGCATCAAGGCTGATCGAGTGAGGTGCTGAAGCCAACTTCTCAATCAATATGATGACATTTGCATAGTGGAGAGCCAATGCAGCATAACCAAGAGTAGATGGAGAAGCATTCAACAGATGACGCTTGGAATTAAAGAAAGATACTCTAGTGGAACTTATGCTATTGTGTGAAAAAGGAACCACTCTGGTATCTTTCACATCAGTAGCATCCTTGAGAGAAGCATCATCTGACCTGAATGAGCTACACGGTGGTGTGTAGAGTTCTACAACAGGAGATTGACTTCCACCGGTCATGCATCCTGTGAAGCCAACGGGAGCAAATATTCGAGCTTTCATTGGACGTTGTTTCCTGCAAGAGAGAGATGATTGAGAACGAAAATGGGATTTCGTGTTCTTTGATTTACTCTTCTCACCTCCAAGGCCCAAATTTGAAAATGACCTTCCTAAAGGAACTGCAAATCTAGACAGGTTGATTTCTGACGGATAAATTGATGTTTGAATAAAACCAGCAATGGAATTACTATGCACAAGGCAATCACTGTTCAAGTTCTCATGATCATTCCTTCCCTCAACATTTCCAGTCTGTTTGGTCCCACAAACACATTTGATCCTCTCTACAATTGTGAAAATAGATCTGACCAAAAGCCGGATGATGTGGTCATACGATCTGACCCAAGGAGACATCTCCCGAAGATTCTTCACTTCCTGGCGCTGCCACACTACCTTCTGCTGAAACTCAAGCAATTTCACCTGGCTCGAATCTGCACCAGCTCGCATTCGTCTTAGACTTTGCTCAAGTTCCGCTAACACTTCAAGCTCTTGAAACAGCTGTTCTGTTGCCGCCACAGACCTCTCCATTTTCTTAACTTTCTTCTCCATCTTCTTGAGCTTATATTGCCCGCCATAACATTTGGGATCAATCTCACCCACATCATCAAAAACTCTTTCAAGATTGTGATACATTGGGTTTACACACTTCTTTCCAAGTATAGCCACCGACTTGGCCACGGTTCCCAAATTCTCAATTATCTCGGCAAGAGCAAGATTCATAAGATAATCATCATCTTCAGAAACAAGCTTCTGGATGCCAATTGAGTTTGCAAACTCTTCTCTTAATCTAACAATCTGTCTATCAGTCAGACACTGCCATAAGCTAACAACCTTTGACATCAACCTTGATATCTCAAAGGCCAAAATTCCAACCACTGGTCTCTCCAGCTCCCATGACATACTTTTCCGTGAACTCTTCCATATATTACCAAACCAAGTATCCGTCACAATTTCTCCCACCATCCCTTAAATATCCTCCAACCTAAGCAAGAATCTCAATCAACTGCACAACTCCTATAAAATTCAACCATGTAGCACAAATTAGACCCAAAAACCAGTCAGATATAACTTTATGATGAAATCTTAAACTTTCTGCTCTATAATAATTCTAAATCAAGCTAAACAAACAACGCATATTCCCGGATCATTACTAGGGCTTAAAATTTCACTCTTGTTCTTCCCCAACATTTTCCCAGCAACCAAAAGAGTGCAAAATATCACAAAAAATCCTAAAATTATAGCTCAAAAACAACAATGCCGCAAAAAGGATAACACTATCCAGCAAACTATAAAATCAAAAAACTCACCGTTCATTCGAAAAACAATGGACATAATTTGACCTCAAGAGCAACATTTTACGCTGGCGACCCAATAATTGGGCAGAGATAGAGGAAGAGTGGGACAATTTGGTGACTATCGGTGCAAGTAATGTTTTGAGGATAAAGTCGAAGAGTGAGGTCGAGAAGAAAGAGAGAGAGGAAAATTATTTTGGGAAAGGTGGGGGGGCCGGGGGGGTGCACATGTTGTTAACGGGCGCACGGCCGGCGTCAAATAGGGACGACTCGTTTGACCGCAGCACAACGACAGTACTAAAGTGCGCCCATAACTTCGCTGTGAGCTAGGTGAAATTATTATTCGTCTGTGCTCTCAGATAATTTTTACAACACGTGGCAACCTAACTTGGGATTAGAATTTGTTTTACGACGTCGTTGGTGGTGGGTTTTGTTTATCCCGGGCAGCATATATGCCTGTTTTTCCCAAGGATGCATTTGATTGCAATGATTATTGATCAGCAGTATTCATGATATGATTTGACTTAATTTTGAAAAAAAAATTAATAGAATCGAATCGAATTAAATTAATTAATTTTAATATACAATCAACTATTTAATTTGGTTCAATATAAAAAATTGAATCAAATCAAATCAATCAAAATTTGATTTAATTCGATTCGATTTTTTAATTTTTTTTAATTTTAATTTTCAAGTATAAATAAAACAAAACTAATTACATTTGTCACATAAATTTATTTATAAAAATTATTTTGTGCGCAGCATATTGGTATTGTCTTTTATAATTAAAAGAAAAACATAATCTAAGAAAGAGAATATTTTAATTAAAAAAAATATTTAGAAGTCATCGAAGCAATTACAAACTGAAAAACTGTAATAACATTAAATTGTATGTTTACCTATTAAAGAGTACATGATAACAATAGTAATTTCACTAACATTATAATGATAACAAAATTATAGGAATTAAGTTAAAAATTGAGCTTTGGTAGGAGAAAAATAAGTAAAAAAAATTGGATTACTTTTGGCAAAATATATAAAAATAGGAAGTTTAGTAATATTATCTATTTGATTTGGTTCGGTTCAATTTTGACTTTGCCAACTGAAAATCGAACCAAACCATTCAGTTTTTCAATTTTTAAACCAAAAAAAATCGATTTAATCAATTTTTAATTGATTTTCAATTTTTTCGGGTGGTTTAATCAGTTTTGTTCGAATTGATTTGGTTTTGAACACCCCTACCAATGATGAGAATATGTGTGATAAAATTGAAATGGATTTATAATCTATATAATATGTAAATATCATCTTCGATTGTTAGGCTTGAGAGTATGAATATCCAAAACAAAATACACTTTTGTTGTTTGGTTGGTAAGTACTGATAATGTAAGATATACTCAAAATTTACTAAATTAGCCTTACACTCTATTGTAATGACCAAAGACCCATCCATAACTTTAAATAATATAAGATGTATTTTGACAAATGATGTGTTTCATGCACAAAATTTTATTCACAAATTATGTGTTTCTATACAAATTATCTATAATTTTCTATACAATTAATGTGTTTCACACAACTATAAACACAATCAAATTTGAAGGGATTATTTATATCAGCAATTTTAGCACACTCAACGTATATGCTAATAGGGCATGTTGTTTTTGTCTTAGACTTAGGGCCCCTTATAAATTTAGAGAACTTTGGAATCAAAAAGGCACCAGCCTAAGCTCCTAACTCTACCTTGTGAAGGCAAATAAGTATATTTTAGGGTTGATAAAATTTTGATCCTGATAAAATTCACTTTTTAACTGTAACATACTGATAATTAATAACAAGTGTGCTGTTTAAATAGCTCTAAGTTTACTTTAATGTTGGTTGCTTTTTTAAGTTATGCATAATTTTTGGTGATATTATACTAATGAAACTCATGTTTTTATTAATAGTTTAAATATATGATATATCTGTAACTGAATATGAAATTATAACTATTACAAAAAGAAATAAGGTTGTCATTTAGCTTCCCTCTTGGTTCACAATTTTCTTAACCAAGATTTCAATAGATACCTTACAAAAACGAAAATTGGGTTTGAGGGGTACAAAACTTCTAATTCATAAAGGAGTATCCATATTTACATATGTGGACCATGTTTTGGAAATTGGATTGGTTACATATGTGGGCCATGCTTTGGAAATCAAACTGGATGGATCTATTTGATCGGTCAAACCAATGGCCGGAGGTCAGTCCGGTTCGATTAAAGTATAAAAATCTATGGTGATCAAAATCAGATCAGTTCAACCGTTTTTTTTTTTTTCAAAGTTTTAAATTTTTTTAAGCAGAAAAAAAGTTAAAAAGAGAAGAGAAATTATTAGTTAAAAATGATGATTCAAGATTTTGAACATGTAATTTTTTAATACATATATTTATTTTCTTGAAATATAATGAAGTGGTAGCTATATGTAAATGCTTATGTTTAATTTGTTATTTTATTTTGTTTAATCTCTTTTAAATTATGTCGAATATTTACTGTAGAAGAATTTATTTTTACTATGAATTGAAGTAAGAAACTAATTATTACTTAAATTAATATGAAATATTATTTTTTATTTATTTATAAATTAAATTTTTTTTAAATAATATTCTTTTTATATTAATTGAAATTTTTATTTTTTTTGTAATATTAAAATATTATATATTTATAAAATTAAATATAATTATTACATAATTATAAAATTATACCAATTCAACCAGTAATTAAATCGGTTGAACCAATTGATTCAATAATCAGAACATCATCGGTTCATTGTCCAAATCAATTTCAAAAATATTGAATGTGGGAGAAAATAAAATTAAGAATATATCCACCAAGTCAAATGTTGTTGTCATGCATTAATAGTATTTAAAAATGTCAGCAACATTCTTACCAAGTCAATAGCCCGTGACTGTGTTCGGACGTACCACTAATTGGCTTGTGTTTTCAAATGTCATAATCAAACTTTTTAACTAACTTTATGTTGCCCTAACCATAAAAGTGTGTCGTTAGGTTAGGTTGGCTATACAACAAAGCAAGAACAAACACCTCCTAGCATGACAAATGCCTTAGCATATTAGCTATTAGGTTTGTATTTTGCCTAATCACCTCCTCATAAAGAATTAATCAAAAATATTATTTCTAAAAGAGTAAAGCTTCCAAGTGAGTGTTATGGCATGACCATGGGGCCATGCCAGTTGGCTGTTGTTTGCCTGCGTTTATGTTGTTTCTACTTAGGTCGTTGTAATGGACCCGGAAAGAATTAAAATAAATCTTGCAAGGAGACTAGAAACAAGGCATTTAAATTGACTTCTTGTTGTCTGATACTACGACATGAAAAGTTGGACGCCATGTGCATTGGGCTGTTGATGTTTGGGGGCCTAACGGCGGTTTGAGATGAGAATGTTAACAAATACAAATTGTTTTGAGACTCGCAAGTTTAATTTGATAAATTTTTTATTCTTTCAACACAAACTCCACCATATGTTATAATATTCTTAAATAGAGCGTGCAGACCTGCCTCACTTTTGAGTACGTAATTTATATTAAAGTGAAGAAAAAGGGAACAACAAATCATGTGCCCCACGCATCTAGTCAGGTTACATAGTTCATTCATTCCACTGATTAGACCAACCAGTAATTCAATTGATCCAAAAATGTGCTTGAAGTTGGAGAGGAGGAGGTGCTATCCCTATTGAATCGGGTCCTTCCCACAAGACTAATGTTGATGCAAGTTTTGTAGAATTTATATTTAAACTCAACGAAAATTAGGATTTGAATCCAAATTATCGAAAGTGATATACGACAGTTTCGACTTGAAGGGGGTAGGGCTCATATGAGATAATAAATATGATATATAATGTGATACAAGTTATAAAAAAATAAATATAAAAATATCAATATGTATATATGAAATTTATCACAAAGCTAATAATTCCAATATTTTTAGAACAATATAAAGAGCTTGAATTATTAAAGAGGTCGAAAAAGGAATTTGAAACGCTTACAAATTTGCAACACCTTGGGTTTTGTTTTGTGTGTTATATAGAGAATTGCAAATATTTTTCACACAATTCCTACATGGACCCAAAGCATTAGCACGTTAAGGGCTCAACAATGTGTGTGGGCTCTTTTTGTTGGCTGAGCTATCAACACAGAACGGACTAAATGGATAACAGTCTGGGGCCCATGATGGTTGGGCACCTTTGGGCTCAGTCCTTCAACTGCATCAATTATTTATCAATTATTGCTGATCATCAATTTTGGTGCACTCGTACTTATGTCCAGATTTTATAATACAAGTAACTAAAATTATTTAATGATTTTTAATACTATATTTTCAATAATCATATAAATAAAGAATTCATAATAAAATGATAGTAATAAGACTAAAGAGTGGCAATAGGAGGTTGTAAATGATAGTTATTATATATATATATATATATATTTAAATTTACAAAGATATTTTAAAAAAATACACCAAAAACACTTTAAGCTAGATCTGGTACTTTTTTAAAAGTGGAAATACATATAAAATAATATTCTAATAGCAATAAAGATATTACTTCATGATATCTTTTTTTTTTTAATTCATACACATGTATATCATATGTTCGTTAAGTTCGAATATCCATCCTCATGCTTAAGGTGTGAAACTAATGTTGTTGGATTAAAAATAACTCGGCATTTTTTAAGGTTTTGGTTAGGCAATCTATCTTTACCAAAAAAAAAGAAAGAAAGAAAGAAAGAAAGAGAAGAGAAAGCAGGAAAAAAACAGAGTCAACACATGAGGGAGAATAATTAACAAACAATTTCAAATTCTAGATTTTTTTAGCATAGATAAGATTTTTAACACCATCAAAAATTAAATATTAATTTCATTTGCCGTGTGGAATAGTTATACAAATACAACGATGTGAAAGTCTTGGCGTGAAAATTAAAGAATCAAATCACATGGGATGGGATATGGTTAGCCGAAAAGAGTTGATCATTCTGAACTCTGTCACTTTAATTATCACAGTGCAGCTTTAATTAGAGCTCATTCAATTTTTTTAACATGAAAAAAGAAATAATTATAATAATAATAAAGATAAAAAGTCATTATCTATTTTAGTGGTCCGCACTTTCGCTCTCCAACAAATTTAGGATTAGGGTTTTCTTATCTTCAAAGATTAGCCTTTTAATTGTTTTATTAATTTTTAATCTGTTGGGACTGTTGAGCGGATTATTACTTTATACGCTTCGACTTTATCTAGGCATATGTACGCGCGTTGGAAGTCTCAAATTAGTTGTAATTGTTTAAACCTGAATTTGACGTTGAAACTATCAAACTACATACAATGTAAAAAATAACTAAAAAGATCTCTCTAGAGATTAATAAGACCCACATGCTAATCACTTCCTTAGGGTCTCTAAAAACACTATTATTTATTTTAATAATTTAAAAAAAGTACTTATCTTAAATCAAGAGAAGAGAAAAAGAGATTTTTGAAATCCGGTCTTGTTTCATTTTTTTAAGCAGTCTAGAACAAAGTTATCGTCATAAATTAGGTTTAGATAACTGTATGTATACACTAACACGTGTCCCATGTTGTGTATGAATTAAACTAATAACTATTTATATATATTATCCTAATTTTATATAAAAATATTAATTTCACGATATATATATATTAATAAGATATATGATACAAATTAAGAAAAAAATCGTAAAATCATAATATATGAATACCAAAGATAGTCAAATATCATAATATATATTATATAACAGTTCTAAATTTATGCCCGCATAAGTGTTATTCAAAATATTATATAGATAAAAATTCTGATGCTAATTAGTTTAAATTTTTTTATATCACATACTATTTGTAATTCTAAGTCTCGGAAATTTAAATGTGTATTTTATTTTAATATCTAAAAGATTTTTCAATTAAAAGTATTATCATATCTACCAGTTGAGGTATAGTTGAGCCACAACAAATTTTTTCTCAATAGAATCGAGCCAACTCCAATTACAAGAAACTACTAGGAAAGTATATTTTGACACTTAACACAAATATAGTATATATATATTGTGCAGTACTACAAAGGATGGATATAAAAATAATGTTTATAAATGAGAATGGAGTTGTCAAATATTATGGACAAAAATTAACTTATATAGTAGGGTTTAATGTCATTTTGATTTGTTAATATATATTTATCAAAGCTTTTAGTATTTTTTTGAACATATCATATTTATACTTTAAAACTGTGTATATAAAAAATTAATTTATGTATTTTCTTTTAGTAAATCGCATGTTTCCTTGATGTCTTTTATCGTTACAATTTACAATATTTTAGTAATTATTTTATTAACTGTTTTCAAAGTATTAACTCTTTAATGTAATAATTGGAATCATTTTATAGTAATTAATTAACCTATTTATTTATGGGAATAATGAAATGCGGAGGGGGATTATGCAACAAAAAATTAGGAAAAAAATATATAATGGAGAAACTTAATCAAGTAAAAACAACTACGGCTGTTCTATTGTGTTTTATGTGAATTGTAGAAAATATTTTGGAAAAAATGGGTTTTTAAGAGAAAATTTAGAAAATATGTTATGTGTTTCTTTTTGTTTTAAGAAAACATGGGAAATGATTTAAAAATGAATTATTTATTTTTTTACGTTTTGGAGGAGACAAATTTTACTCTTTATGTTCAATTAGTTACTTTTGTTGGGTTTATAAGGTGAAAATAATATATATATATATATATATATATATTTGTAATGATTGAAATTTGATTGTAAGGTGTTTTGTAAATGAATTTGAGGATTTTTGGGTGTTGAATTTTTATTTTTTTTTTGTGAGAAGGATTGTAGAGCATGTATCAATTTTGTAATTATTTTGGAAGAATAAAATATTTTTAGAAAAAGCTAAGGTAATGTTTGTTTATAAATTATGTGTTTTGAATTATATATTTTGGAAAAATGAGTTTTGGGAATGGGGTTGGAAAATGTGAAATTTGTATTGAAAAATGTGATTTATGTTTATTTATAATTTGAAAATAGTAAGAAAATTATTTTGGAAAAATGTGGTATGTTTGTTTATGTTTTGGGGAAAAACAAATTCAACTATAGCAATCAAAATAATGTCTTTTTATTGGATTTTAAGGGTATAAATAGATTTTAGTAGTAGTTTTTATTATGATATAACAATAAAATATTGTGATATGTAAATATATATGTGATAGTAATGATTGTGATGTGAAGAATATGAGATTTTTGATTATTTGTTAGTTAAATTATAAGGATAATCTTATTGTTTTAAGAATTATTTTGGGGAAAAAAGAAAGGCATATGTTTTGTTACATTCTCTCATAAAAATTTTGTTTTAGGAAAATATAACCAAACATACCCTAAGAGAATAGAGCCTTACAAATCCAAGATAAAAATATGATTTAACTTCTCCTCTATCCAATTATTGTATGTAAGTGAATCATAAATCGAGCTAGTAGTTTTCCCCCTCTTGTAACAGTAGATTATGAATCATTCACTTATATGGTGGAAGAATTTCACTGTTACTAGTAATATTGAATTATGGTAATTACTTACTCTTTAAATAACAGTTATAACTCAAATTAAATATTTTATAGTGACAAAAAATATGTATATAATTACGCCAATCAGAGTTGCTACGTCGGCTGTCATTCTCCTACTTTTTTTTAATTAAAAAAATCACATTTAATAATAATAATAATAATAATAAATTAACATAAACAGGCAATGTTATCAGTACAAGTGAAATTCTTGTAATAATAATGTCTACGACTCCATTATTTAAGCTTTGAAACATTAAAGTTTTTAGAGTGATAACAGCCTGTAAAGATATGGCTCATAAATAATAAATACCTCCGTTTCTAGATGGCTCTTTGCTTTAACTTAAAATTTTACAATATAATTTAAAGTACCAGAAAACTTCTACAGTACTTTCCAGAAAATTAATGTACCAAAATTTCTTCTCTTTCTTCACTTTGAAATTTGAATTTTCTACGTTTTTACTCAAACAAAGCAAAAAAGCGCATTTAATATAATTAATGTTTTTGAAAACGCTTTAAATGCACGTGATATCATTATCTGCAAAAATTATCAGGAAATTACCAAAAGGGGATCAAGTCAAGCTCACTTGCTTTGAGAAGAAGTCTTTTCCTATCTTTTTTCTTTTTCTTTTTTAAAAAAATGCAGATAAAATCTGTATTTTTTATTTATTTATTTTCTTTTGTTTTTTTATGAATCAGTCTGAATGGAAATATATTTTTTTAAACAATGGGAAAAGGGCAGAAAGTGGGGTCTACAATTGTCGGTCAAATGTCTGCTTCTGTTCAAAATCAGATCCTCTCGTTTGTTAGACATTCTTTGTCAGGATTCAGGCCAATGTACAAACAATTTAAGCATGAGGTACATCTCTGATGGGAGGAGAGAATAGGGATGAGTTTGGCTGGATGTCGGCACTATGGAAATAAGTTCCGAGTTTCAATTGTGGTAAGAAAAATATTTGGTCATTTAAATTGAAATTATTTTTGGCAAATATAATTTCAAAGAAATTTGGTAATTTAAAATGTAATTATTTTAAATTGATTAAACAATCGCATCCATTTGCAATTTTTTTTTTAAATTGACAAATTTGTGCTTAAATTAAAGAAGCAAGAGGGGAAAGGCAAGAATAGGAACCTTTTCCTTTAGGGGTAAAATAGTCTTCATAAAAACAGTAGAGAGTATCAAATAGTATTTATTAAATTTTGGAATATTACCGTAGCATGTAATTTATGTACCGATACTCCTATATCAAATAGAATATTAAACACCATAATCTCACTAAATTAAGCACTATTACAATCTCATCTATTGTTCAAATTCCATGGGCACGTTTAATTTGAAATTTGAATATTGGTAGAGATTGTAATAGTACTATATAAAGTGATATTAGAAAATTTATTAATATATTTAATTGTGAAAATTATCATATGAATTAGTCACCATGTCAATATCTCATATCAAATGTGCCCTAACTATTTTTACTTTTTGTATTTATGTAAAATTTAGATAAATATATTAAAAATATTTAAAAATTAGTATCATAATGACAAAAATAAATAAAAAATTTTAATTGTGTGCTATACAAATTTTAGTACTTTCATTCAATGTGAAATAGTTGGAATCCAATAGGGGGGGGGGGGGGG
>JACGDI010005069.1:86546-118246 GCA_014898725.1 Jacaranda copaia
ACTACGGAAGAGAATTTGGAGGGTCTTCCAACTTTTTTAGCTTTTGATTTTAATACGGGACATCTGTTGGAATTCCCACTCATACTATGCACGAGAAAACGAGATTTGTTTGGTTGTTTCTCGGATGGTTCAAAAGGCTTGCGCTTTTCCGCTTTGGAGTGATGATTCTTAGAAGGTTACACTTAATTATTTTCTATTACGATTTTATTTTCGTAAGTTGAGCGATCAATTAATTTAATAACATTATTCTCATATTTGTATGTGTAAGTTTCAATTCGAATCATAATATTCAAGTGATCAATTGATTCAATAACATTATTTTTACACTTGTATGAGTGAACTTGAAATTCGAATCATAACGAATTTTTTTTGTGCATATGCATATAATAAAATTTTAATACTAATAATCAATTGATTAACTAATTTAACATTATTACTCTTTTACTAGTTTGTACGATTGAGATGATATTTGAATATAATGAACTCTTAACGTGTGTGTATATATATATATATATATAAATTAGTGCCGGATACAATTATGAGATTTAAATTATTCCATAATTTTATTTTTATTCAATTTTCTGATATATCTCAAAATAATTTTATAGGACAGATGGAGAGTTCATACCATATCTCAATTTATAGTCAATGATTCCAAGTCACGCACCTCTTCATTTATTTTATTCAATTTCCGATATATCTCAAAATAATTTTATAGGACTGATGGAGAGTTCCTACCAAATCTCAATTTATAGTCAATGATTCAAAGTCATGCACCTCTTCATTTCCCTGTCCACACTTTTAATCATGTCTTCCACTCTAATTAAAGTCTTCCGTTTTTTCTTTTTGCTTTCGCTGTTTTCTTTGGAAAAGTGGTGGGCTCCTCGCTATTTACCCTACTTAAAGGCCATGTTTTGAAAATGGACCGAATGGATAAATCAAATTGGTATTCGATTTAATTGAAAAATAAAAATTAATTATGATCAAAATCGATTAAATCATTACCAATTTAATTAGTTTTTGATCGATTCATTTATTTTTCTTTTTTTCTAAATTGTTTTTTTTTAAATTGAAAAATGGAAAGAGAGGGAGGGAGAGAGATTATAAACTAAAAGATAATGATTAAAGATTTTGAATATATAATTTTTTGAAACGTGAATTTATTTTAATGAAATTTAATGAAGTGCTAGTTATATGTGAATATTTATGTTTAATTTGTTATTTTATTTTATTTAATCTCTCTTATATTATGTTGAATATTTAGCGTGGAAGCATTATTTTTAGTTAGAGTTGAAAGATGAAACGAATTATTGCTTAAATTAATGTGAAATATTAATATTTTATTTATTTATAGTTGACTAATTGTGAAATAGTATTTTTTTTCTTCTAAAAAATGTACTTAAAAATAAGTTAATTGAAATTTTTTCAAATAATATTCTTTCTATATCATGGAAGTTTTATTTTTTATTAATATTAAAATATTATATATATTTATAAAATTAAATATAATTATTATGTTATTATGACGTCACACTGGTTGAACTAGTGGTCTAATTGGTCAAACCAATTGAACCAATAACGTAGTCGGATCTTTCTCTAGTCCGATTTTAAAAACATTGCTTAGAGGAATAGATAATTCTTTCTTTTGCCGGCGGACTACTTTTTCTATTTACTTTTCTTTATTCTGTTCACTGCTTCTCTCTAACAATAAAGAAAGAGATTAATTTTAAAACTAATTTTGTCTTATTTACTTTTTCAATAAGTTTTGAGCTAAATTTACTTAAAAATTTTAACATAAAATGGTTTTACAAGATTTGCGCTCTTTTTCATAGAAAGAAGGAAAATATTGAAATGTAATAAAAAAAGAAGTGATATTGATTAAAATTCGATTTGCTTTTGTAGAAAGACATATCGATCCCTTCTATAAAATGGTCTCATAAAATTCAACTAACTATTTCTGTTGTAAAATAATATTGAAAAATAGAAATTTACATTGTCAAAAAGTATTTTAGTTTTTTCTCAAGTATGGAATAGATCTGTCATATACTTTGATATCTTATCTTATTAAATAAAAAGAGTGTTTCCGGTATTACTTAAGAATTTCAACCTTCATAAGTAAATTGAGTATTTGGGTAAAATAGGATAATGAAATTTATAAAATATTATTAATGATAATAACGATAAAATGAAATTTAGACACTATTATTCGTCAACAAATTATAATTGATATTATTCACAAGCATATGTATTTTACAAAGTATCACAAATTTAAATTAGTAGCTCGTAGGAATTAAAATATGTTCTTCAATATTAAGGAGTCCCTTTTTTTCTTAAGCCTAAATTAAAGGGTTCTTTTGGAACATAAGAAATAATTCATTCAAAATTAAAAAAAAAATTCTAAATTATGAAATATATTAATAAAAAAATTAATTAAAAGAACATTATCAATAAGATTTATCTCATATCATACAATCTAAATTAATATTAAAAAAATAATAAAATAAAATTCATCAACATCGGATAGCTAAACTTTATGTACCCTATAGTATTATATTAATAATTTTCTCACCTAAAGTGGATTTTTCTTAGAATCCACATCATTATGATGGTGTATTGATGGGATGTCTCAATCATGGAGGCTTTCCTTTTCTTCTTCCTCAAAGTCTTCTTCTTTCTTTCCTTTATTATTTTTTAAATTTATATATACGTATGCTTAAAATTTATCAGAACTTCAATCTCAGATCTCATACATTATTTTTAATTATATATACACTAAAAAATTGAACTCCAAATCTCTATATATATATATATATATATATGTGCGAGGGCAATACTATTGGATCAATTTGGTCAATTGACTGATCAATTTATTGAAACTTTGTTTGTTTATATTTTTTGAGAATACTCCCTCTCAAAAATATATACAATTATATTTATATCTATATGTACCAACCATTACAATAATATACAAACAAAAATAATTATTAAAAAATTTAATTTCATCTCACTAACCTAATGAAGATATGACTGATGTGATATTTATTGTACATAATGTCTCTTTCTAAGATATTTTCAAATACATTATTTTCTTTTAAAACATTCTCAAGTAACTCCAAAACAAGCATCACAATTCCAAAATCAAATTCGTAAACAAATCAAAAAATAAACTAACCAACACTGAACTTCAATATATACGGGTCTTAAAAGAAAACCTAGAATGGGCTTACGATGTGGACCAATGTTGGTCCAATCCCACTCTTTGGGATTAATTAACACTCAATATTTCGGTTTCGTATTGATATCAAAAGATGGTTAATTTAACAATTGTAAAGGACAGTTATGGGGCTTACCTCTAAGCCCAATTATCTATAGACTCCTTTTTTTTCCCTGCCCTTTTTCTTTTTCAAAATTTATCTAAAATTTGAATGGGAGCCATTTGAAAGACAAATTAAGGATTCAATACAAGGAATTATTCCCCATATAATATAATCATGTGAAATTTGAAACAGATAGTGTGAACTTTATTACTATACAAATTGAAGCAATTTAAATTATTTTTTTGGGTTTTAATTAGTGTTTTTTTTTTCATTTCATTAAACATATTAAGTATTTTTCATTTTGCCAAAATTTTACCAGCAATTTTGACCGTTAATTGATGACATATAGGACCTTAAGAAGCCACCTAAATATAAAAGAATAGATCATAAATCCATCTCAATATCTTAATATGAGTTTTTCCATCCACGTAAGTATAGTTTCCATTAATTATTGCGTTATGCTTTTTCAATCCTACTAATTTAATATTAAAAGATTTTCATAAAAAACTTCTATGATTTTAATTTCAAATTAAATTTTAAAAATGGACCCACTCATAATGCAAACATGATACCAAAAACAAGTATAGTCGAAAAATCTAATGGCAAAATTATCCATCCCCATAGTGGGGTGGATTTGGGAAAAATTTTATCCCTGTCCTTGTGGGGACAAGGACAAGGACAAGGACAAGGACAATTTAGTCCTTGAAAAGCTAAATGGAATGGCAATGGGGATTACAGTCTCCATTCATGCGGGTATTTGTTATCTATTATAAATTAAATTATTATTATTTTCTTACATATATATATCAAATTATATTTTTGTTCATTTCATTTCATTTCATTCTTTGTATTCCATTCTCCTAGTGTCCATGACGCCCCCACCTCTTTGGAGAAATTGATAAATTGCTATGCTTTTTTCAAAATTTATGTTTATGTATTATTTATTTTTTAATATTTTATTTAAAGTATAATTAAATATTACGTGTTATATATTTATGTTTGACAATCTTTTAATCTTGGACGTAATTCACATTATTGAAAAATTTTAGTATTTTTTTATGAATTTAATAAATTTTTAAATTAAATTCATGGGCACCCAACTCTCCATGGTAAAGCGGGAACAGAAAGTATTTTCAGCTCGCGCCCTCCCCGCCCGTCGACACTCCTAAAAATCATCCCTTGCACAATGTCCATTGCACCAACCAACGACCATCCAAATCATTTGCGGCACAATTCTATGGCGTGCACATGGCAAATCCCACACGTGGCGCAGCATCTGACCAGCTGCACCGCCACGCCGCCGCTTATTTCTACCTAAAGACATAATCAGGGTGGGCGTATGTTACGTCAGCCCATGCATGATCTTCTTCCCATCTCTAAAAAATACCAGCAAATTTGTACCGTACAATCAGATCAGCCAAAAGTACACCAAAATGCAGCCCATAGATGACAAGAAGGAAACGGTGACGTTCCCGGCGGTGAGCCGAGACGAACAAGGACAAAAGAGCGTGGAGCAAGTGGAAGTTCTGTACACTCAGAACATTGACACGCTAAAATACATTGAAAAGAAGCTCGCCGACAAAGGAGTTCAACGGCAGGACCGCCACCCGGTGTACGGTCTTCCCCTCGGCCGGCGGCCGAAGTCTGGCCATGGAGGGAAGTACACGTGGGAGGGACCGGTGGACGAGGCGACGAATAGTTGGAGGCGGCGCCGGCGGTGCGGGACGAGAAGGATCCGAACTACGTAGATGAGGAGGCGGAGGAGAGGATACTGAGAAGGGAACTTAGCGGGGTGGCAGAGATTGATGTGCCGAAGCTGGCAGAGGAAGGGGTGGCTAAGGTTGATGTTGATCCCAAATTGCAGGAAAATGTTTAATAGTTGTCTGGGAGAAGCGGTAGGTTGAGCTTTGTGGAGTTCGCAACATGCGTGTTTCGTTTATGCAAGGAGTTCGATTTCTTAGTTTTGGACAACATGTTCAACGTTTATGTCTCATTTAAAATTTTACCCGGCCGATCAGTGCTTTGGTGGGACGACAGTAACGGATTTGTCCTCTAAATATAGTTATAATTCAAATCAAACGTTGTACAATTGTAAAAATTCTTAAAAAGAGTTGCTAAATTTGGATCTAGCTTTGAGGTCAATCTTTTCTAAGTTTAAATTAATAAAAAATTATACTCTTTTCTAAATTTTCAATATTTGCATCTTTCAATTTGTTAGAACTCAAAATTGTAATTTGTTACTGTTAGCTATCTCATATTGAATCTCATAATTTATACTTACCGATATTGAATTTCATAATTCATATTTATCGATAGATTATTTGATTTTTATACACCCTATAAATGTATAAATTATCATTAGGTGTCATAGGTGTAATCTGGAGTCATTTAATAAATTTGAAAAATAGTTTATTTTGAAGGGATTGTGGGAACATGTTTCAATTATCCCTCTATTAGAGTTTGGACTTCAATTTAAGTTTGATATTACAACTAAAATTACAATTGATAGAGTGTCCAATAATAATCATTTAAAAATTAAATTACTAAGAGTCGTGAAATCAAATGGATAAATAAACAACAATATTGTCTAATTATGTTCATCTTATGCGTCTCATAAGAATTAAGATATATATATATATATATATATACTCAATATGGTCATATATTGAATTATATCCAAATTTGAAATGAGTTGAATACTTAAAGAAAATATAAATTTTAAGAGATCAAGGATTTATATTTTAGAGGAAAGGAGAAATAACACATTTTTCGAAGGCTGGTACGTTGATTGTAACTTTTACATAACTAACTAGCCTATAGTTGGCTACGAAGTTCTCTGATCCTGCGTCGACATATTCTTATGTATGCATTGAGAAAAATTTTAAGTCATGTGATCAGTTTATTTTCAACCTTTCACTTATTTGATTGAATATTGAGTGCAATTATATAGTATTATAAGGGCGTATTTGTTTTGAATGATATGATTAGAAGTGATATATAAATAAACGGATACATTTTAAATTCATTAGAATAGAATATTTTAATTTTATGTTTAATTAATAAGATTAATATGTAAATAAATTAAAATATGATATCTAAATTTACTATTATATTATTTATACTTTTTAATAATTTTTTCCACAATTTCCTCATTCTTCCCCATTCTTAGGAGCAAGGTTTAATTAGAAATAAGATAAAAAAAAAAAAGGCTCTATTTGATTTTTGTAATTGTAATCACACTTAATCAAGCATTCCCCTCTTTGATCCATTTTCCAAAATCAACAATAAATAATATTGGGCCTAGAATTTATTAAAAACTTTTATCAACTGAAACAAACATTAAAAGAGAAATGATTAGATGTGTATCACATCCAATCAAGCCACAATAATTATATTATTATTATTATTATTATTATTATTATTATTATTATTATTATTATTATTATTATTATTTTGTTTTTCACTTTATAATGATAAATCAATGTCTTAAATTATTGTTATTGAAAATCAATGATGTATATATATACAATGATAACATTTGGTAGTTATTTTAATTCATCACAAAACACCCTCTATATAATTAATCAACAATTATAAACGTGCACGCTTAAAATAAAAAGATTTGAATTGTTTACCAATAATTTAGGGCCCGTTTGGTTTCATTTTTATTTTCATTTTCACTTTCCATTTCTATCATTTCTAAAATTTGAAAAGTTACAGTTAGAGAGAATAAGTTGAAAATGAGTTTATATTTGGATGAATTGATGGAAATGTAATGATTATATTAATTTTAATAGGTTGTAGATGGAGAAAGATAGAAATAATGAAATAGAAAGAGAAGATATATAGACTATTAGGAAATGTATTTTGAAAATAAAAATAATATTGGGTGAAAATGTGTAAAAAATAATGCATTTTATTTATGGAATAATTAAAACTGAAAGAAAAAAAAGGCTATGGAAATGAAAACCAAAGGGGCCTTAGTTCCTAAACGTAACTAGCAAAATTTATAGTACAATTACATGTATTGAACTAATCAAGAAAATACAAACATAATATTGTTTAATGAAGTATTAATGAATAAAAAAAATATCAGTTAATAATATTTCATCTATCTCCAACAACTTTGCAATTTAAGAAATAACTATGGGAGGTATTTGATGTAATAGCAATATTCAATGAACTCAAAAATACTTGAGGCCCATAATTAGCTAGAATATCGATATACTATTATCGGAAAGCATGTTTTCGTACATGGAATAATTACATTGTCCTCTAAGTAATTACAAGAATCGAGTCTGTAACGTCCCGATCAAGAGCTGCCTGCATCTGATCAGGATGCTATTCAATCTATTCCACAAACCTTTTGAATAGCAGAAACTATAATTTTATAAATTTAAAATATTTAATTTTAACAAGCAACATTCAACAGAGGTACAATTATAAATTGAAATATCATAATTCACACATAGCTCTTCTATCATTTTCATTACCTTATATATCACCTGGGTTAGCCTATTTTCGTCACTCAACCTTATCTGGGGTAAAAAATGAAAAGAAACAGCACAAACAAGATAAGTCTGAAGATTTAGTGAGATATTGTAGTAATAACAATAAAGTAACAATTTCACAAAATTTATATAAGAGGCATTAAAATTTTTAGAAGTTGTGAGAGAAAATTTTAGCCAAAATTTCAAGTGATCCACCCCACCACTATTCCATACCGACAATAAAACTTCACAAATTCACAGTCTCTCATAGAGGTTTAAATTTCATTTACGACCAAAAGGGTTGATATGTCATTTGAACAATTGTTTGATTTTTTTAGTTGAATATTCGACTTTCAAAGTACAAGCATCAAGCTGAGAGATTAACCAAGTACAACTTGGTGAACATTTTCAAGTAAAAAGCTATTGGCAATTCTCCTACCTTGTTCCTCCACTTTGAAAAGCACAAAAATCCTTAACCCTCCACACTTTCAAGTGATCGGCTTGGGAAAGCAAGTACAAGAGGCATGGCCAGCTACATGCTTGATCTTGTTTATAGACAACTACCTCCAACTAGCTATGAGACAGGATCCACACAAGTTGGGTATTAGTCAAAGAGCAGGCACCGTCGATCCGTTCCACCTGGTTGTCTTTCGATCTAATCCCATGGCCCACCCCCAATGGTACACTTACATTCATGCATATCATGTAACATGTCTAATAGTATTTCAATTAACATTTTGATTGGCCATGACATTCAAACAATCAAGCAATTTATATCGAACTCATTTCAAGGTAATAGTCTCGGTGTCAATAGAACACATACTTCGAAATCACTTTTCAATTTCCTCAACACAATTGCTAATTTCAAGTAAAGAGATATCAATCAATATCAATATAAAGTGGCAATGTGGAGTACTTTTCTCAACACATAGATTGAAAGGTGTCGAGCAACCAGGATATAGTAGCAAGTATATATGTTCTTTCCCCAGCAAAAAAATCTCATGCTATCGAGTATAAACTCATATGACAAATGTAAAGAAATTCCTAGTCGTATGATCACTCCGGTCTTGGCTTCTTAGTCAGACGACCGAAAGCTGTCACAAGATAACACAAGTTATCGTCCTATCAATTCTCTAAATCTTAAGTACAAATATAGTTAATGTCTTTATCAAACTTAAGGTTATTCTGACACAATTCTACTAGTTTCTATTTCATATCTAAGTGCTTAAGACGGTTGGATATGGTAATCCTTACCTGTTTTGAGAGTCCATGTCTTTGTTTCCTAATCAATTCAAAGTTCAGAACAAAATAATCTAAACCAACATTATTTTGATTTCTGAATTATAATTCTTAATACACTTAGAATTCCTTATCAAGTTCCTTAGTTAATTTATTTGTTTAGTCATAATTTTCTCAATCTTCACAATATACTAAGATGTTTAACAAAGTCATATATCACTATTCTTACTTAATCGAATCGGAAGTCAAGTTGTTAAGATCTTACTTAAGGTCCTCATGGTATCTAATAACCTCTTTGGGTCAATTGAGTTCAATATTATAATAATTATAAGATAAATCTATATCTTACACTAAATCATAGTTTAACAACCTTAGTTTTTGTTATGAGTAGGCTTGAATACAAAACTTCAATCACATTAAATTAAAATTTGATTATAAAATTTACCCAAATTGGATCAAATAGAAACCAATCTTAAGCTGGGAATAGTCCACACAAGCCTAGATCGCAATTCCCCATATACTAATCATCAGGTGCCGAAGCGCTGCCGCAACCACCGTCACCTGAATGAGAGCCAACCCGACCAAAAGATGCACCTCGTCAAGCTCATAAGAAACCCCAAATCAACTTTTTGATTCGATGCTGTCTAGTCGGCCAATTGGCCGAAAAATACCCGCGTAGCCCTAACCCACCGCCATTGCTCCACCACTTCAATTGACATGCTGCCATTATTCAAATCACCGTATTGGCTACATCACCGCACTGCCCATAAGATTTCGACCAAAACACCTCTATTTCTAGCCCGTTCCCACCATGGGAAGTAGTGAAACCACCACCTTTTTCATTACTCGTCGTTAGCCTTGATTTTCCCATCGATTTGGCCCGTGTTTAGGGGGTGTTAGGTATGGATGAGTTCGTCATGATGAGAGGAACGTTTTTGTTCGGTTGGTTTTAGGTTTTATGGTCATTCTCCGATGATTCGACTATGGGGTGGGCTTGTGGTTTCATCTTGATAATTCAATAAACTTTCGTCCTTAAATTATATATATAAAGATATTTTCGGGCTTTCTCAAGTAGACCCCAAAAAGTTCTGGCCAACTTCAATTAAGCCCACAATGTCTAACTGCCTTACAATTCAGACCTAGAACTTCAATTCAACCCTTTAAACTTCTATTTTTGACACATTGGCCCCTAACATTTCTATTTCTAGGCAATTTGATCCAAATTTAATTATTCTGAAGTCCTCAAACTTTTAATTTACTCACATTGATCCCCAAAATTTTATAATTTTAAACAATCAAGTCCTTCTCTTCTTTACAATTTAATCCCTTATTTGTAACTATTTATTTGTAAACTTTAGTTAAATCTAATCAAAATTGATCTAGCCAAATTGTCAATTTCATATTTTACTTTAGGATGTCAGAATTTGGAGTGCTACAAAGCCTACGATATATAGAAGTCGGCATAGTTTTTCCCTAATGCATAAAATAGACTTGGCCAGTATTTCATTTAGAGAAGATAAACTATTAGGCTAGCTAGAAGCTAGACGTCCTAAATGAGGAAATTAGGGTGTTGTTCTTTAGAGGCTGCATTCCCAAGCGAGGAGGGAAAATGTTGCATTAGAGCTCACATTCGACTTACCATTTTCAACTTCTTTACTTGTCTTAATCGAAAGAAGTTGAGCTAATGTTCTCTCTTGATCATCAAAAGTATAACTATCCTCTCTAATTATCAGGATTTGGTTAAAGTTGGTGGAATTGATCAATTTGATACAAATTTACTCTTCAATTAATCTAATAAAAAAGATAAAGTGTTGGTAATTCTTAACACTTCAATTTTTTTTATTTTTTATTTTTTGGACATTGTTTTGTAGTGCCAACTAGTTCACATCTCTCCTTTATTTATAGTAATAATTCATGGCATTTATATCCGTCATCCTTTATACATGGAATCGTATTTTACTTTTAATTTTCGTTTTTTTAAAATAAGAATCTTACTTTTAATTCTTAATTCCTAGTTAAAGTTTGCTTTCGATGTGGAAATATGACATTAACGTTGAACATGACAAAATCATAAAATTTTCAGACACGTTTTGAAGAATAATTTTATTTTAATTTGTCCAATAGGTCAGCTTTATGAACCATGACTGAGTAATACTACTCAACTAGACCCTTTAAAATAGCATCAAAGTTAAGCAAACAAAAGACTCGGCAACAACGGCTAAATCCACTGACATTCAAGTTATACATTCAAAGTTACAAGGAGACATAAACTAAGTCAAATAAGTCTTGCACGATCATTCTAGAACCATGTGGCTTGTGTTGTGAATCTTAACAACAAATGTACACTTCTCTCGGGCAACCTGCGATAATTATCTGGTAAATTCTGAATAAGTTGTTGAAACTTACTATTATTTTTTTTCAATTTGTGTTTATTTTTTATTTCATTTTACATGTATAAATTAGATTTATAAAATAAAAAATAAAATATGAATTTAAATTGTTTTCAGTTTAAATTCGTAATATAAGTTGTCATGATACATTGTTCGTTTTTTAACTTCAAACTTTTACAAATTTTTGATACAAATTATTGATAATTAACAATAATATTGTCTGTCCAAATCAATCCCACTGTCTTTCCATGCTCCTTTTTCAGCTGAAGTCCAAATTTCTGAACGTTATTGACTGTTATGCTTGCCTCTTTCAGTAGATTAAGATTGCCATACAAAAAAACCTTGCAATGAAAGGAACACATAAATGAAAATTCGGCCCCGGAATTATTGCCGGAATCCCACTGGCGGCGAGCGCTTCCATGTCGAACTTTTGTTTTGTGAATTTACTTTCATGGTTGTTAAACAATGCGCACAACTTTATTCGAAAGCTTCTTTGGATTCAGAATACAATATAACCCACTCAAACCAGTAGCCGACATATTCTTGAACTTTTTGCAAAGGAGAAAGTCTATTTATTCCCCTGCTGCTGATCTTCATTTTCCTGTGAAGCCCTCTGTTTTTTTTTTTTTAACTTGGCCACAAGAAGAGCAAGAAGGATTAAGAGTAAATGGAACGGCTTTCTTTCCCGACGGCTCGGCCCGATTCATTTTCGGGTACTGCTAGAGATGATATAACGGAGCAATTTATAATAATGTGGGCTCATATAAAGAAGCCATTGATAATCCCTTTGCTCAAAATTGCTGTATTTTTGTGCTTGGCAATGACGGCCATGTTGTTTGTTGAGAGGGTTTATATGGCAGTTGTTATTAGCCTGGTGAAGGTGTTTGGTAAGAAACCGGAGAAACATTACAAATGGGAGCCATTGAAAGACGATTTGGAGCTGGGAAGCTCGGCTTATCCCATGGTTCTTGTTCAAATTCCAATGTACAATGAAAAAGAGGTCCCTTTTCTTGTCTGAAATTCAAGATTGCATTTTTGACTGTTTCATTCTGACCAAGATTTCAATAATATGATTGTCCTTTTTGCACAGGTATATCAGCTCTCAATTGGAGCTGCATCTGGGCTCTCTTGGCCATCTGATCGAATCATAATTCAAGTTCTTGATGATTCAACAGACCCCATTAACAAGGTAACACCAAATGAGAACATGCTGAAGAAGAATGATTCAAGTTTATGCTTATCAATGACATACTTTCTTCCTCGTTTGTATGGCTTGAAATGGACAGAATTTGGTGGAAATGGAATGCCAGAGATGGGCAAGCAAAGGAATAAATATTAAGTACGAAACTAGAAGCAACAGGCATGGTTACAAAGCCGGAGCACTAAGAGATGGCCTAGTGCATTCGTACGCTAAAGAATGTGATTATGTAGCGATATTTGATGCAGATTTCCAACCAGAACCTCATTTTCTTTGGAGAACTATCCCTTTTCTAGTCCACAACCCTGAACTTGCCCTCGTTCAGGCCCGTTGGAAGTTTGGTACTAATTCAATTCTTTTACAGCTGAAATGCAGTTTACTTCTTTTCCTTCTTCTGTATCTGTTTTTTCCTACATTTAGGAACTCACGAGATTATATTTTTCTATGTTTAGTGAATGCTGATGAATGTCTGATGACAAGAATGCAAGAAATGTCATTGGACTATCACTTTAAGGTGGAGCAAGAAGTGGGTTCATCTACATATTCCTTTTTTGGCTTCAATGGTAATCATCTACCCAAAATAATCATAAATATTGTTTGTTAAAATACTTTCTACTGACTTGAAAATAATGTGTTTTAAAAATATACAAGGAACTGCTGGAGTGTGGAGAATTTCAGCCATTGATGAGGCAGGAGGATGGAAGGAACGAACAACTGTTGAGGACATGGACTTGGCTGTCCGGGCCAGTCTTAAAGGCTGGAAGTTTTTATACCTTGGATCTCTAAAGGTATATTATCCATACTTCTTTTAGCTCAACAAAAGAAGAAATTCTCATTTCTTGTTGCCCTCCACACGTTATTGATTTTCTCACTTCTTTCAGGTAAAAAATGAATTGCCAAGCACATTAAAGGCATACCGCTACCAACAACACAGATGGTCGTGTGGCCCTGCCAATCTTTTCAGGAAAATGTCAATGGAAATTTTAAGAAACAAGGTTGGTTGCTCAAGATTTTGGGTCCAAATTCTACAACCAACCAACGTTGCAAATATGTCTCTTCACTCACATTTTTCTGTCTGTTTTTGATTCAATCATCTGCAGAAAGTATCATTGTGGAAGAAGGTTCATGTAATATACAGTTTCTTCTTCGTAAGGAAGATCATAACCCATATAGTGGCGTTCGTATTTTACTGTGTTGTTTTGCCTGCTACTGTACTAGTCCCTGAAGTTCACATTCCAAAGTGGGGAGCTATTTACATACCTTCCATCATCACCCTGCTCAACGCACTTGCAACCCCAAGGTTTGGTTATCTTGCCAGCCCTTTTCCTCTGTCATTCAATATGATCCATCATAATATAAGTAGTTCATACTACGGGGAATTTTAACCAAGGACAATGACATTGTATAACGACCTGAAGGCTGCTTCAGTGATCTTTTTCTTAATGATTTCATGTTGCTCCTTGATCAACTTAAATTCAACATTCTCTATGTAGTGTGTGTATTTCATAATATTAAATAATCCACTCCATAGTCTACCTATAAAATCCATTTCTATTTCATTTTCTATTGCATTTTGGAATCATTACCTCTAAGAGGTTAATTGGGAGTTGGAGAGGGCATACAATTCCTTCCAACCTCCCTTTTACCTACTTGTTGAAATGGATCAGCAAGTGGGTTGGCTCATCCCAAACCCACATGAATAGACCCAATTTTCCGACAAGATAAAATATCTATTCTAAAATAAATACTTATTCTGTTAAAAAAAATTTAATATGATGAGTTTGTGCCATTATTAGGTCTCTCCATTTGATGGTGTTTTGGATTCTTTTCGAGAATGTCATGTCCTTACACCGGACAAAAGCTACCTTGATCGGCTTGTTGGAGGGCGGAAGAGTGAACGAATGGGTTGTGACAGAGAAACTGGGAGATGCTCTCAAGTTGAAATCGGCAATGAAGGCTTTTAGGAGGGGTCGATTTCGGATTGGAGAGAGGTATAACAATCCTCAGCATAAGCTTTAATTTCTTAACTTATTACATTGCAAGAATGATTGATTCGACTGTTGGAATAATGTCTCTGAGTGTCGTTTGTTGATGTCGACATGCAGGGTCCATTTGCTAGAGCTTGCCACTGGCGGGTACCTCTTCTTCTGCGGTTGTTATGACGTCGCATTTGGGAAGAACTATTATTTCGTCTACCTTTTTGGCCAGGCGACGGCCTTCTTCATCATGGGGTTTGGTTATGTCGGCACCTTTGTTGTCCCCTCCTAGCATTCTTGATGAATGAACAGATGGGCTATTTATTTCGTGTTCTATACTTTGATTTTTTTCCTTTTGCAGTTTCGTTGCTTGTAGAAAGAATGGTATTCTTTAATATCAAAAGCATAAGAGCTCGAGTTCAGATTTGACTTCCTGAATGATTGTTAAAAAATTGTATTGAAATAAAAAATTTAAATGACATTGTAATAATTAAGATAAAAAAAATAAAATGAAATATAATTAATAAGTGTAACACTTAGAACTTATTTTCTTGAATTGAATTTAAACGTAATTATTACTTGCCATTGTATTTTACATACACAACCTAAATTCAACTTTAGATTATTTTTCACCTAGCCAAAACAATTTAATATAATATGAAAAATAATTAATAAATTAGATAATATAAATTTGACATAAAAATACTCAAATTTAATATAAAATATCATAACATTAAGATGATTTTAAACTAGAAATTTCGCTAAAGTTATCAAAATGATATACTTGTTTATGCTCCATTTGTTCAACAAATTTAGTAATGAAGATAGCAACCCTATTATTTCAATGGAGAGAAGAACCAATAATTAGCTTTAGGAGAAATTTCCAAACGAATAATTTCAATGAAATCTTTCAATTTCATGTTTCATTTTATTCAACTTTATGTATTTTTCTATTTGTAAATTACATTGAATATTCACAAATGATTTATCTTGATCATTATAGCACATTCCAAGGCACAAATAACATCATAAAACTTGATGTCATCCTCACGTTTCACTAACTTATCATCAACAATTCATTTAAAATTTCAAATTCAACAATGACAATCAATTACAAAAATTATACTTATTGGGAGACTTAACCCAATATCTTAATACTCAAACATAAGACAATTACACACCACCTAATATATTTAGTCCTAACTTTTTATAGATTAAATTTTATCAAACAAGAGTTTGACCTAAATGAAATTGAACATAAAAACATTGTAGTTGTAAATGCCAGGAATTATTTTTATGGCCCTCCTATGTATATATATATAAGATATTTTATTTGTCTCGCTTTTCATGTTCTATTTTTTTTCCCTGGTAACCGCTCACGGCTCATCGTTATATCCGCCCCCAAATCCTAAATCCATCCCAAAAGCCAAAAGCCCCTTGCACCTTTCTTTATTATTTTGTTCTGCATTCAACACACACATTCACGCCACAGCAATGGCGGCAGCAACGGCAACAACAGCCACTCTCACCGTCGCAAAGCTCCTCGCTTCCTCCTCCCCCAAACTCAAACAACCCTTTTCTATTCTTTCCCCGCACAGAAAACCCACCTCCCTCTTCTCCCCTTCTATTACCCCTCTTTCCCTCCGCCGCCCCCAACCCATCAGATTCTCCACCGTTCCCAAAGTATCCGCCTCCATCTCCGTTGGAGACAAGCTTCCGGACGTCGCTCTTTCCTATTTTGACTCCTCCGATGAGCTCCAGACCATATCCGTCTCCGACCTCACCTCCAACAAAAAGACCATTCTCCTAGCCGTTCCCGGCGCGTTCACCCCCACCTGCTCGCAGAAACATCTCCCGGGTTTTGTTGAAAAAGCCGCTGAGTTTAAGGCCAAGGGCGTTGATGCCATTGCTTGTATTTCCGTCAACGATGCATTCGTGATGAAGGCGTGGAAGGAGAATTTGAAAGTGGGGAATGAAGTTTTGTTGTTGAGTGATGGCAATGGTGAATTCACCAAGGCAATTGGGTGTGAGCTGGACTTGAGCGATAAGCCGGTGGGCCTGGGAGTGAGGTCGAGGAGGTATGCGATGTATGTCGACGATGGGGTTGTCAAAATCTTGAATTTGGAGGAGGGCGGTGCTTTCAATGTTAGCAGTGCCGAGGATTTGCTCAAGGCCCTTTGAGAGGATTATTAGCTCCTCTCTCTTTTTATGTTGACCCTTGGAATTGAGGAATCTGCCTAGGTGCTTCGGATGAATTGTCTTTTCCCTTGTTTCTTTAAAATCCCTTTCAGTATTTGTAGGTTTCGTGAATTGACAGGTGATGAATAAAAAGGGGCAATTTGAAATAATCATTACGGGTTGAATTTTCAGAAATGGGAGTTAATTGCGCGCTGTCGTGGCTACAACTTTTGTTTTTCTGTGGTGTAAATGGTTTAAGTTGTTATTTTCCTTATCGGTTTGAATCATGAGTCATATTCCCTCAAATCTGGTTTTTTCATCAACTAAATGAAATGCTTGCGAGGAACTTTACTTAAGCCAGAAACATCAGATGTACATGGCTTAATGGGGTGGATGTATAATCAGCCTCTTGAAGATATTGTAGTTAGTAATGTGATTTGAAATTTGTTGTTGGATAATGGTAGTAGTTATTTTTGAATGTGGAAACTGGAAACTAGCAACTCTTGCAAATTGGATGGTGGTTTTTGTTGTCTATGAAATGTCTATGAATTGTACGTTTTGAGAATCTTTTGAGTCCTACGCTAATTTTTTTAAGGATTATTTTGTGTTTGATGGCTTCATGTAGGTTTTAGGTCAACAAAACTGGAACTCACGGTAAGTTTTGCCTGTGCATTTGGTGTAGTATAATATTTTTGTGAGCCATGGTGATAAGAGGATGTATGTGGATTTCGCCCATGTAGTTGGAATAGTACAGAAACAGCGCTTAGAGATTGTCAGGATACGGGTTTGTTCTAGGATTTGTTGGTTATCTATCATTAAATTGCTGGGGTTCAGAAAACAGGTGGTGAAGTTTGAAATGATTTAGAAAAGTATAACTTCGGGCCATTATAGATGATCAAAGTATGTTCTACTTTGTTTTGTTTTGTTTACTCTCTTGGAAGTTCTTCGACTAAGAAAGATTTCACTGCAAAGTCATTGTTCTGTGTGTTGAGAATTTCTGAGGTTGTGAGGACTAGAGGATAGAGCTTTGATTCTTTGAACATCAGACAATTATTGTGAGCTTTTGATTCTCCAGTTTGGATTGTTTTAGTGAGTTGTAGTGCTGACAACAACATATTATGGATACATTTTAGTATCACTTTTAACTGAAAGCGGACAACAGTTTCATGGCCACTTGATGACGCAGTTATTGACTCTACGATCAGAGAAATTGTGAACAGAAATGGTGGCACTCTATCAGGGATTCAGGATATTAGTTTTTCATGAGTAAAATGTATCTGTTTATCCCTGTGTTGCCGTGCCATAGAAATATTATTTAAGCTAAAAATCTGTCCTGCTTAACAAGCTATGGCATTGTGTGATTACCGTTGTCATTCTTTCTGACATAGCAACAAAAAGATACTATTGTGTGATTACCATGGTACATTCAAAATATGGATTTGGGTACAAGATATGGCCTTTAAATTCTATATCCTTTATTCTGCAAAATTATAATCTCTCTTGGAGAATTGCTTTGGGTTGGTCAGAACTTGTAAAGCTATGGATTATTATCATATTGGAAGGGTTTGTGTGTGTGTATGTGAGAGAGTGAGATAAGATATGGGAAGGGCTAATCCATTTAGAGCTTAAATAAAGGCTCGGTTTGGTTGCCATGATTGGGTTGGATATGAAATTCATCCAACCCCACTTTTTGTTTGATTTAAAAACATCGGGCCCTTTATAATTTTGTAGCCAATTTCTAATTTAACAAGATAAGAGATTGTGAATCCCACCTAGAAGGTGGGATGTGGTATTTTAACTAATATTTTCAACTACAAAAATATGAAAAAAAATGTGTCCCCAATTATAAATTGTATTAATTAGTGGGGTTGGATATATCAAGTGTGCCAAAATTACTATTATAAATGGGCATTTTAGTCATCACACTAGAACATAAGGTTAGTTTAGTAAATTTGAATATATCCTACATTATCTATGCTTATCAACCAGACAACAAAAGTAAATTTTGTTTGAATATTAATACTACCAAACTTAATAATCAAATAAAATATTAAGTGATATTCACATATTATATGACCTGTATATCAGACTCAATTTCATCATACTCAATTTTATCATTGCAACTAAACACTCATTTTTATACACCTAATATAGGTGAGAAAAGGAAATCGAAAAAGTACTGCTGAGAATAGAAGTAGCATGGGGAGTTTGGTGCAGCTGAAAATGGCCAGATACACGTGAATATGATATGATATTTTCCATCTTTCAATTTATCTTCTTGTTTTCTCTATTTGTATTTATCTTCCATTTTCAGCCTTCAGCATTGATATTTCCCTTGAGCTATATTTGTATGTCCATGCTTAAAAACAGCTCATTTTTTAAGTTGACTAAACTTGCTTCAAAGGGTGTTTGGCTAAATTTATTTTAAATACTTTATAAATTCCTATATTTTATAAAATATTTTTGGATTTTATAAAATATTAAATTTTATTTTTAAAATAAATTGTTAAAGTGTTTGGATAAAATAAAATATTGAAATTTATAAGATGTTAATAATAATAATTTTATAATTAAAATAGTTAAAAATGAAGAAAGTTGTTAAGACCTTAAAAATAAGCTGGAGTCTCCTTGTTTTTTTTAAAAGAGTTTATAAGATCCTAACATCTTATTTTAAGATCTTATAAACTTTTTTTTTTAAAAAAATTACCAAATACTTTTTATCAACTTATAAACTCACCCAAACAACTTCTTAATTCTCATTCCTCACCCCTGGACTTCTTTTTATGATGTACAAAACCATGCGCAGGAGGCCTCTCCATTATTTAAATCACATTATTTGCTAAATTAATTTAAATGATATCACTTTATATGCTTTTTCATTATTTCTTCACTAGAAGTTATGAACCCCACCGCTTTTTGACTTTTGCTTGGGATGATGATGATGATGATGATTATTATTATTATTATTATTAAACTTAATGGCTCTTTTAGTTGGTGATTATATATTCCAAGGTTGCCTTCTTTTTATTTTACTTTTTCTATATCTTTTTTAAAATTAAAGAAAAAATATATGGATTTTATTGTAGGTGGAGAGGAATGCAGCAGGTAATGATGCACTAGGCACCATTAGAATATGCCATTTTGTTTGTTTGTTTTTTTTTCCTTTTATCAAATTTCTTTTAATATTGGAATATTCTTGATACCCTTGTGTGAGAATATTTAGGTTCCTATTTGATATAGGATAGCCCGATAGATCCACCAGGCCCAACATCAAACAAGACAGCCCATGAGGCCCAAGTATACATCTATTTGGTCGATCAGTATCGAACTCACTGGGTAAGGCCTGTGGTCGACCTGTATCGACCTAAGGACCACCCCAGGACTTCAAGCATTCGAGTCTGGTCGATATGAATCGACCTTTGGCGTTCACACGGATCCCCAATGGGCATGTTTATCTGGCATGTCGAGCACACTCCGATGACACGTGGCAGCCTATGCAACTGCTGCCAACAAATTTGGCAGTCGCGTGCCCCTGCTGGCACGATTATCAGGAAAAATAAGAGATTTAGCCACCTAGCACAACACCAGAATTTGGAATGACTTTCAACCCCCTGGCATGGGACAAAGCCAGTACACCTGATAAGGGTACTTGGTAAAATCACACTCGAACAAAGCTATAAATACTACAGGCCAAACCACGCTCAAGGTAATATCATTTACACTATTCACTGCATACTATTTCTATTCTCTGTTCTACCGGAACGAACTTAAGCGTAGAAATGTCTTAGCCGGGGGCCTCTCGGCTAGTTGACTTGTATTCTTGGTTGCAAATCTCAAACCCAAAATAACTTGAATCAACCGGAGTACTTGACCCTCAAACTCCAAGCAGCATCATTACCTACACCATCATTAATCTCTAGTCAATAAAATTTTCCAATTTCATCAAAATAAAGGTAATTAGCATTTTGAACCTTCTAAATTACCAAAATTTGCACTTTACACCCAAAAATTAAAAATTTGGCATCTTTCGTCCTCCAAGTGACATGCAATCGTAATGAATGGATAATCCACCAAGCGAAGCATTTGTAGCATAAGGGACCTAAAGTCTAAAGAAAACATATCATAATGTTTAAATACTAAAACAAAAAATTCAACGTGATGGAATGAGCACCTAATTTTTGCTAGCAATTAATGGATGGTAATCTTGCAATTTAAATTTTTTAATTGTATAATAGCTCTTAATTTTGATTCTATCACGAGAGTAATTACTATCATACTTATTAATATTAATATTAATATAAGAAAAAAAAATTAAAAAGTACATGAATATTGACCAATTTAATCCATCTAATTATATATGAAAGAAAAGTGTCTTGAATTTTAAAATTGAAACAATCAAACAATTTCGGTCCATATAAATTATAATATTTACTCATCAAATGACAAAATAATAGAAAATTAAGGCAGTTTTTGTGGATCTTAACAGATTTAATGGTCTAAATTTGGCTAAAGAAAAAAGAAAATTCAACACAAAATTATATATTTAGTGTAAAAGGATCGTATTTTTACTGGAAAAAAAATCAAAATTTTGTAATAATTGTGAATTTCCATCTTTGCCACCTAATAAAATCGACGGTTGTAATTAGCCTAACCTCTTCTATAAATACGTCGCCAATCCCCACTGCTCTACTGTATCGTCAACAACAACGAATCCCTGCCCTCTCAACTGATCCCTCACACTTGAACTCTTCTCTCTGGATCTAATCGCGGTCCGAAATGGCTACTATCCAGTCCGTCAAGGCCCGACAGATATTCGACAGCCGTGGAAATCCAACTGTCGAGGTTCTCCTTTTACCCAACTCTATCCTTGTCATGTTTTTCGGTTTCATCTTCGTCGACTCGTTTTAGTTTCTTGTTGAATCTATCCATTTTTTGTTTAATAATAGTGTTATTTATCTTCATTGGTTAAGTATGAGGCCGTTGGTGATAACGTTAAAGTAAATTGACGTTATTTGAAATATATGCGCTCGGGTTAATCTTCATAAAACGTTAAATTCTCATGCAATAATTGCCGCTGTTTCGTCGTAATAATGATGTTTTGTCTGTTGATGTAACCGTAGGTTGATGTGCATCTAAGTAATGGAATTTGGGCTAGGGCTGCTGTTCCTAGTGGTGCTTCAACTGGTAAGATATGTGAGCATGCACATTTTTCTTCATTTCGCGGGATTTCTTTCTTGGGTTCTAGAGTTTAAATTCAAATTATTTTTTATATACCAATGATAGTATAATCAATGTTTTAGATACTGTTTTTCTCCTTTGGATGCTTTTTGTAGTAAAGGGAATGCATACAAATAGGTTTTGTAGTAAATTGCTCAGTGTGACAGTTAAGATATTTATATCCATGAAACCCTTACAGCTTCTGTTTCTTATTTTTATTTTAGGAATTTATGAGGCTCTTGAACTGAGAGATGGAGGATCGGACTACCTTGGAAAGGGTGTCTCAAAGGTTAGTGTTTGATGTGGATAATTGATTGCCCTTCCTCATAAAGCTAATTGCCATCTGCTGATATGTCTTGAAACTTTTTCTATGTTTTTCTAGGCCGTCAGTAATGTTAACACTATTATTGGACCAGCCCTCATTGGAAAGGTTTGTTTGTTTAAACTTCAAAAGGATTTTGTTATTGATAAAATGTGTTTGCTATGATCGACATTCTTCCCTCTTAAATTTGTAGCAATTGGGGGAAATAAGATTTAAGTTCCCCTTAAAGTTTGCGGATATGGGTTCCCTCAACTGAGTTGACTGTGGTTTCTTTTGCAGAACCCAACAGATCAGACTGCTATTGATAATTTCATGGTTCAACAACTTGATGGAACCCAAAATGAGTGGGGTTGGTGCAAGCAAAAGGTATTTTAGTGCTTCAGTTGATTATCCTTTCAGTTACGTCTTTTCTAGGGTAATATGTTAACAAGCATATGAAATTGTTGTTGTTTAAGCTTGGCGCAAATGCCATTCTAGCTGTGTCTCTTGCTGTGTGCAAAGCTGGAGCTGCTGTCCAGAACATCCCCCTGTATAAGGTATATCGTCTATCATTCACCTTAAGGACTTCCATTAATTACTAATTCATATCGGCTGATGCATCCATTTTGGAGTAATTGCATCAATCAGAAAGATTATTGTGGCACCTTCAGACTGTTAATTTAATCAGCTATCAACAAGCATTAAGTTATTCTAGTTCTGTTAGTAATGTTCTTTAACATGTTTGCCCTTTCTCCTTTCAGCATATTGCCAACCTAGCCAGTAACAAGAAGCTGGTCCTGCCTGTTCCCGCCTTCAATGTCATCAATGGTGGATCCCATGCAGGAAATAAACTTGCTATGCAGGCATGTCTTTTTGCATATGCAAGTTCATATATTTTGTGTTGCTTTCTTAATTGTCTAACACATATTCTTTGTTGCAGGAGTTCATGATTCTTCCAGTTGGAGCTTCTTCTTTTAAGGAGGCCATGAAGATGGGCGTGGAAGTATATCACCACTTGAAGGCATGTTATATCTTTTCCTTGTCTGTCCCTTTCCTATGACTATGTTGACTAATTTTTGTTGCAATTCTAAATTCAAAGTTAATAGAAGGTTTGGTCATGCCCATTTTTGTTATGAAATTTCTGAGCCATTGGGATTTTAATATTTGAGGTTATGAAAACTATTAAATACATCAGATTAAGTTACTTTGTTTTCTTGTGCCCTCATTTCTGCAAAAGAAGTTAAGAATTTTGTGGCAAGTTTATGGCTAGCTAGTCCTATTGTTCATTAGAAATTTGATATTTCAAAATTTTGCTTTTCTCAACTTCCTACAAAGAATTTACTTGATGCTACAATGTTTTAACCCGTTTGACTTCAGGGTGTCATCAAGAAGAAATATGGCCAAGATGCCACCAATGTTGGTGATGAGGGTGGCTTTGCTCCTAACATTCAGGTAACATATTTTGGGTAGCATTATACCTTCCATTCTGTTTTATACTAGAATATTGACAGTCCTACTTGATTGCAACTTCAGGAGAACAAGGAAGGCCTTGAACTGCTTAAGACAGCTATTGCTAAAGCAGGTTATACAGAAAAAGTGAGTTCTTTTTGCCCTAACTCCCTTGCCTCTTTAACAATAGATTTCCTATTACATATGTATTCAATCAAGGTTTTTGCTTCTGCATAGGTTGTTATTGGAATGGATGTCGCTGCATCTGAATTTTATGCATCTGATAAGACTTATGATTTGAACTTCAAAGAAGAGGCACGTTCCTAACCTGCAATCTTGAAGGCATCTTATTTATGCAACAGCACATATGGGTTTCACCCCCATGCCCATTATGATGTCTAATAATTGCTAATGTTCAATCCAATACTATGCTTCTTTTGGTCTTGGCAGAACAATGATGGATCACAAAAGATCTCGGGTGATAAACTCAAAGATCTCTACAAGTCATTTGTGTCTGAGTACCCTATTGTGTCAATTGAGGACCCATTTGACCAGGATGACTGGGAGCATTATGCAAAGCTTACCAGAGAAATTGGTGCTCAAGTGCAGATTGTGGGAGATGATCTCCTTGTCACAAATCCCAAGGTAATTGATGCTGTGCGGCTGTGCCTAGAAATTTTGCATGATGAGATTTGATAATAGTTTGTGCTCTGCAAAATGAATATTGTTTCCTTACTTACCTGTTTATTCTTGTTTGCAGAGAGTTGAGAAGGCGATCAAGGAGAAGACTTGCAATGCTCTCCTTCTCAAGGTATCTTCTTGTGTTATTTGATGAAAGGCACTGACACTGTTTATATTACCTATCAAGGAATTGTAATATTACAATCCTGCCATTTGTTTTGGTACCAGGTTAACCAAATTGGATCTGTGACCGAGAGTATTGAAGCTGTAAGAATGTCCAAGCGTGCTGGTTGGGGTGTAATGGCCAGCCACCGCAGGTAATGTTACCTCGACTTTTGTTTTGCATTAGATGTCTGATTGATTTATGCCTGGAGTTGATGATCACAAGTTTGGCAATGGATGCAGTGGAGAGACGGAGGACACTTTCATTGCTGATCTCTCTGTTGGTTTGGCTACGGTAACCTTCGTTAAGGATATTTATTGTATTATGTTATCTGGATTTCCAGGTATAGTCTAAATAATACCTTGAGCTGAAGGGTGTTTCTGGTTCAAATTTGTCAGGGCCAAATTAAGACCGGAGCTCCATGCCGGTCAGAACGTCTCGCTAAATACAACCAGGTAATAACCTAAACTGCTACTTTTTGTGCTGACCAAATTGAAGGGTATCTTATTTTTAACCTAGTACCAAAATTTCTGACATGATATATCATGTTGGATGCAGCTGTTGAGAATTGAAGAGGAACTTGGTTCAGAAGCAGTATATGCAGGAGCCAGCTTCCGTGTACCCGTTGAGCCCTATTAAACCTGTGTGTTAGTTCAATTGGTGGCCGGTTTTTTTGCGGGATGGAGTTTTAACTATGGGTGAATAATTATCCTATGTAGTCTGGATCGTCTTAGGATTAATTGTGACCTGTTTTTAGCAATGGAAGTGTTTTTGGTTCTGGCCTTTTAGTGAGTTTTTTCTTTTTAACTCCAGAAAAACAACGGTTGAAAGGCGGAGAATGTTTTGCTCTTTTTCTACTCAGAGAAATTGGAACGCCGTGTTTTATTTTGTGAATCTCTTGTGCTGATTCTTAATTTTTAAACCTGTTAGTCATAATTAAATTGCATACTTTTAAATCGTGATAGTAAAAGCTATTAAACTCATGATTAATATAATATCATTAAATTAAGTAATTAAAAGTAATAATCATGATAATTTACTTAAAAATGATAAATGAAATCAATAATGACATGTTTAACAATGAGAACTTCTATGTTGATTACCCTTTAATTACATAATTTTTTTCATTCTGACATAGAATGATTTAAGAATGACTAATAATATATATATTGATAAGTTAATAATATTTTGCCTTTCTAAATTGTCAATTTTGGGGTCAATTAATTGCTTGACAATTAAAAGTATCGAAAGCCTCATAAAGAGATTATATATTGAAAGAATAATTTGGTTGATTATTTAAATTAAATCAAGTTAAATGTTTGAAAGAAATTGTCATTTATAAAAAGGAAATTAAATATTTAAGTTTTAATTATCTTTCTCAATGAAACCATAAAAATGTTCTAATATTTTAGATGATTGTTTTAAAATTAAACTTGATAAACATATTTTTTTCTTTTTTAGTATCTTATTCAATGTTGATATATATATATATATATGTATATATATATATAGAGAGAGAGAGAGAGAGAAAGAGAGATGAATCATGATGCAATAATAAAGACCAAACATTTAAAAAAAACAAAAAACTTATATAGTTAATTGAATATTGATAAGGAACAGTTTGATACCTAAGTTAACATTGAGCTCATTGCTCACGAAGCACTGTTTGAGAGGGTTACTCGGTTTTGCTTAATTATCCTGAAGAATAGTTTGATCTACCTCATTTGAACTTAATCAACCCACGTCCACAAAGGGAGACCTTCGCCAACTTAAATGGGCTCATATTATTGTAGGTTGAAGATGTCAACTTCTTAGGTCAATATGAGGGACTGCATTAAATGCGAATCCATGTTTTCTACTAATCGTCCTCCCTTCATTTAATAATATTGTCCATCTATCGTGTCTATATTAAAAATATTATCAACTAATTTTCTTTAAAATAAATACAACATATTTACTACTATATTTTCCAATCGATAAAGGGCACAATAGCTAACGCATCCAAAAAAAACTCTAATGTACGTAATATTCGATCAAACTGTATTATGTATAAGGAGCTTAATGTCATTTCAACCTCCCATCCTTGGGGTGACCCGGCGCTATAATTACACCATTTCATGAGTTCTTGAGGTACGCACTCATACTCTCTAAACCTTATTGATACGTTTTACCCTTATTATAAAGTTTTAGTTATGGTCATCTTGACAAGTTTAACGTGCTTCTCCTTTAATTGCATGATCCCACATGTACCTTTTGCTCTCAATTCAAAGAAAGACTCAATTTTCTATCAATCTCGCGCCAAATCTCTCAAACTTCACCAACCACCAAAATTACCTTATGAGAAATAAAAATAAAAAAACTATCTCAAAAGGAAAAATAAACTTTTTCATCCTACATTTTCTACATAATATATGATTAACTAATGAGGCTCATGTTAGTCATTAAACCATAAAACCACATTATTTCATTAATAGAGTGATTCATTCATTAAAAATAAGGAAAGTATCTTTATCAATTTGTGAAGCGCAAATATCAACTCTTAAAAAAAACTTCCACGGTGTGTGTCAGTATTGCGTTTGTTGCTCAAATGATGCAAATTTTTGGGTAACATACATTTTGATGAAGTGTTGCTCTGGGATGCAAAAAAAAGAAAAGTAAAAATTAAATTCAGATAGCACTAAAATATTTTGTCGTAATTTCTAATGTTAGTCAAGTTTGACCAGCGCTAAATTTCCAACTGGAAACAGGGACAAAAATTTCAAGAGATACATATTGCTGGCTATGGGGTTCGAACCCATGCGCACTTGTGTGCAGAAGATCTTAAGTCTTCCCCCTTAACCTCTCGGGCAAACCAGCTAATTTGCTCATATAGCTGCAAGAAATATACATATAAAAACAGAACATGAATAACCACAGTCTAAGGTCAATATAAATGTAACAGTTCCATTACATTTTATATTAAATCCTCTATTTTATCTCATATTCCAACTTGGTTAATTTATAGCAACGGTATCTAATTGTCAATCAATTATCTTTATAAAAATATATTTAAAGGGCATGCCATATATTTATAAAATGAAATAGGAAATGAAAACAAAATAGAAAATTTAAACGAATTCGATTATGCATATTTTTCTAGAGATGTTCTTTGGTGAAGCATTCCACTTGGTATTTTACAGGTGGTGCCGTTTTATCTGCAGAGGAAGGCTTATAGTAGCTGCAGAATTAGGGGATGAATGGCTGCTTTGTGGTGATATTCAGTTCAAAACAAAAGTCAGTCTATTCATATCAACCTTCCATATTCTAATTAGGCTTGCGTTAGTGCTATGTCCATTACAGCAGATTGTGCTTCTTCTGCTTCTTCTTCTAATTGTTGTGGCCGTACTTTAGTTTTTTAAAGCTTTTTTATTTTTAGAGTGGCGATCAACTTTGAAAAGATGATTATCAAATTCAAAAAATTAAAAAATCCTCTAGGCAAGAAAGACAGAATAATTTGAATTAACATCTAGCACCACTCATGCATAATTCACATCACTTTAAAAAAACATCAGATAATCTTTAAACAAATGCAAAGGTCAGTAAGTGGAAAATCTGACATTTTCAAGAAAAATTCAAATTTAGAGGAAAAAGCATTTGTACCCCAATTCGAAAGAATAGATCGGGCCACCTTTAAATAAAAAGGTCTATTCAAATAACATCTTTCTTGTACATGTAAGTACGGCAATTTAAACAAACAAAATCTCAAACCATTAGCATCAATGATCATAGCTTTTGTACATGGGGCTCAACAGAACCAACCTGAGATATAAAGATCCATAATGCAGGCAGATTTGTAACAGCACAAAGCTTGCCACCGGTAGACTAAGAGCAAAGAGAACTCAACAGACAGTACAAGTTTTTCGGATAAAATGAACGAGCAGAACATAAACCCACGAATAAATAATGGCACAACCACCTTAATAACATGGCAGATGGGCAAGTATCAGCCACCTGCTTCTATCACAAGTTCAAGTTTATGATAGAATGTTAAGAAGATGCAATACTACTTTCCACATTGACAGAAACAGTCCCACATTTGTGCAGCCAAAGAAAACTATCCTTGCTAGATAGAATACTGCAACCAAAAAAGGTGACTAGATTTCATAACCTACGCCATGCCTCTACACACCATCGAAACATTTAACATTCTCTCTAATACGCCCCATCATGTCAGCAAAATAGTGAAGGAACAGATTCCAAATTACTTTCCACCACCATGCTTAGCTTTTGAGTGGGATTCCAGTGCTTTTTCAGAACCAAATGTTCTGCAGCAAAAAACTTTTGTTAAATTTGTCATTTGAATTATAACTTCAGTTTTACAATCACAAGACACACCTATTGCAGCTCTTGCAGGGATGTGATCCTCCTGATTTTGGTGTCTGCTGGTTTGGTTGGTTGGCAGGAGTTTTCCCAGCCTGCTTTGCAGGGTGAGGGGTAGCTACATGACCACCACCTTTCTTGCCATCTGCATGGGCAATGAAGATAGAAATTTATACCAAATGAAATTCTTACTTCTAGCATAAATATCAATAATTTGAGTATGCTGTCATCCAACAATGTGCAATATTGCAATTGCTCAAATGAAAATAAAAGGGACCTTGCATAAATACAAATCCCCTTGCATAAATACAAAGCAATGTGGTGGAATACTGTGAAGTTTTATACTAGTAAAAAACAAGAAATTCACCAGTTTTTTGAGGAGTCGCTTTTGCCTTTTTGACGGGGACAGGTGTTTTGCTAGCGGATTCTACAGGCCTCTTCTTGCTTAACTCAACCTTTAGGGGGAAAAAAGTGTTGTTAGAAGCCAAATAATACAATACTTTTGGTCCACAGCAGACGAGAGTAGAACATGTTGCAGGTTACCTTCTTTGGAGTCTCTTCATCACTCTCATCAGATTCATCATCAGAGTCATCGCCATCATCATCCTGTAATTTAACAATAATTTGCAATATTTCAGATAACAGCAACATTTATGCATAATCATCATTCATCAAAAATTTGCTTCTAAATGTCGTCTCTGTTTTTCCAGGAGATCAAAAAATGGAATCCAAAAAATGCTAAACCCAAAGTCACAAAACCCTGATACTTGGTCTAACAATTAGGTGAGGGCATTGGGTCAGGTAATGCGGATTTAAGTATCTTGGATCAGGTACCAGTACTGACCCAAAAAATCGGGTAGCTGGCGTGTTGGGTACATGACTTTGCATGTATTCGCTTTTCAGTTAAAAATTGTGAAATTTTCCATTTTCCACCTTCGTACAGACTACAGAGGCATGTTAAAAAGCTCTGTTGTAGAGGTGGGGAGTCCTTTCAGCCACTTTAACAGAGGCATTTACCATGCACCTACTAATCAGATAATCTTACTTGTAACTATACACGTAAAAGCTCCAATCAGGGGGGCAGGTACAGTTATACAAAAGTAACAAAGCATTACTACACCTTAATGTTGATAAGAGTGTACCTCAGAGTCGTCTTCATCATCATCCTCAGACATCAAGTCGTCATCACTACTTTCATCATCTTCTTGGGGCTTCATGTCTTTGGTTGGCTCCACAATCTTCACTTTTTGCTTACCAGAATCAGAATCCTTCTCTTTGGCTGCATTAGCCCTCTCAGCTTCAGCAGGTTTCTCTTGCTTGGCCTTTGGTTCAGGTTTCCCTGCAAATTTACACATAATGTCAAATTTTAATGACAATTTGGTGTAAACTTTAAATGAAAAACATGGACTAATATGATTCCTGGTACCATTATATGCTAGGTTTAGTGGAATATCCTCCTCAGATTCAGATTCATCTGGACAAAAGATACATTTGTACAAAATCAATAGACAAACTATAAACATATAAATACATGGTGGATTCAGTAAAAGGGAGCAATAGACAGAAGAACGGATGGAAAAGAAGAGAAATAATCACCAGATTCTCCCTCTGGCAACTCAGTGGCAGCGAAAGCAAACAGAGAGTCAAGGAACAAAATTCATATAAAAGTTCTGCTTGAGTGTCTCAAGACCGCAATATTCAATGAGACACTTAAAATTGTGCTAAGATATACAAAGGATATTCTTCTTCAAATGGGTTATTGGCCTTGTATCCATAGAAGTAGACACTTCCATTTTTCCAGTTGTGAGATAGCTCAAAATCCCGATCAAACACTAAGTCAAATTGTTGCTGAGGCAACTTATCAGTGAATAGTGTTCCAAGGACAAGTTTCTTTCCATCAACATTCACAAACAAGCAGACAGATTCATTTCCTTTCTCCTTCTTCACTTCACCAAGACAAGACTGCAGGAAATAAACAAAGAAAGCGCAGTTTATATTACCCAAAATAATATGAATTGGGCATAGCATTTGTCAAGACCAACTTTTAGCATACCTGGGAGAGATGCAAAACCATGCCATCACCAGGCGAGACCTTAAGGGGCTCTCCGCTTTTCACCTCAACCCCTGGAAAAAGCAAATTGATAATAATGTTTCCACCAAGATATGTCCACTATATGACAATTAATTGGCAGGGGATAATTAGCTTTAAAATGTAAAATAAAGCAGCGACACAAAGGTTATGCTTGATACAAACACAAACAGGAATTTAAAAAATTTGTGTATGACTATTCACTATCATCAAGAGCAGCAACATGAACTGCATAAATTGAAACAAAAACAATTCTCAAAAGGATCTCCATTCATTCTTGAACAGAGCAATAATTAACTTCCCCAATCAAAGATTATGCAATAACTGAATTGGCAATACTGAAATGTTAACATGCATCTCATTAGGGATACATAAATAAGAGTCATCCATTGATTCAACGTGATAAGAAAAACTTCTCAGGCAAGACAAGGGGCAGGCAATACCATGCAAACACAAACAAAAACAAAGCAGTCAACCATGAAATCATCACACTGAGAACAAAGCGTCTGAGTATCCTTTCTCCACATGGGTGTATCATACAATGAATGCGCATACAGTTCAGAACGATAACCGTATTGCATCTAAATGCACTACAACAATGTTAGTACCTATAACGTACAAACTAAAAATGTAAAATGTCCTGTGTTTTTCAT